>JAABKK020056986.1:0-10878 GCA_011634745.2 Catotricha subobsoleta
TAAAAGCGAAAAAAGTGAGGTTCTTGGGGTTCGGTTCGGTTCGGTTCGGTTCAGCTTGCCAATTTTTAGTATAAATTTTATGAGGGTTCGGTTCTTTGGGTTCTTAAAATTAAAGGTTCGGTTTTTTAGGTTCGGTTCTGAAAATAAAAAAAGGTGTTTCGGTTCTTTGAGTTCGGTTCTAAAATCGAAAAAAGTGAGGTTCTTGGGGTTCGGTTCGGTTCGCCTCTCTGCTGTCTCCACATTATTGGTTTAAATTCGTTGTACCAAATAATAATTATTTACGTTATCACACATTAATTCCCTGGAATCATCAATACAATCAAATCATAATAAAATGATTGCACATTTCGTTATGGTATATCAACATTCATTCGTAGTCAAATTATTAATTAACGACAGCCATTATTTATTCACACATTATATGCCACCAATCATATTATACGCACATAATTGAATATATTCCGTTAGAACATTGGTGAATATTGTGTCGAATACCATATTTTGTTGAATATTAATTGCAAAATTACTAACTTAACTTGCATTTGTGGTACCTCTCTACTACTCTACGCACACTTAACTATCGACAGATAGGTTCATTTATAATGCAGTTATAGTTAAGGTATATTCATACATCAATTACAATTTAGAATATATATAGGTATACTCAGTTGTCAATAATAATAATAATAATAAATATTGAAATAAATATGCACAGAACAGCAATAGTATTTTAGTATCGCTCTTGGTACATATATATTATTAAAATTATTGCTATTCCTATTATACGGTTGTTTATATTATGATTATGATATGATGATGATGATGAATGCGACAATAAAATTGTTAATCAAGTTGTCGCCGCCATAGATACCACAATATATGTTGTTTATCATATAAAACATAACATATAAGGATTATATATATACGACGTCATTAGTTTATATCGCTATAAAATACATAAATTGTTGCAGTGCACACAGTAAGTACGAGTACACACATAATATTTATTATAAATTGCAAAGTAAATGACTGACCTGCCGTTGGTGGATGTGATACAAATATTACATAATGTTATATTATAGATTGGTCTTAATAGCGGCACTTGGGGTTATGAAATCAGTCACGTAAAATATATGTATGAGTAAATGCTGTTGTGCATTTGTAATATACGAATATAAGTAGTTAGAATATTGGTGATTATTATATCACCAATCACCATTACATACATTACTAGCTATACCTTATTCATATTTGATATATTTCCAGTAAGTATTAGTTGAATACAGAATTGCAGATACACAAAGGTGAATTATTATAATTTTTTTCATCATATATGTAGTTGATGGATTCGAAACAAAATATAAATAGAAAATATATGTATGGGCAGCAATTTAATTGGTAAAATAATTATTGAATCTGTAATTTAATTTGTAATACGCATTTTGTTTGTCTCAATCAAATGATTGAGATATTAATTTTAAAATAAATGGAAAGTTTTCTTGATAAATAATCAAATTGAACAATCAGAAATCCATCGATATGTTCAGTCATTATTGACTCTGTATTACTCCCATCTAATGATTTATTCTTATTAATTTGTTCATTTAAAAACTTTCTAATGCCAACGTCAATGAAAATCATATGAAATTAAATTTTTAATAGTTCATTAGTAAATAAACTATTTAAAATTTAATTTCATATTATTTTCTCTGTAATAAATCTTAGATGAAACTCATTTATTGAAAGAACTGTTAATACATCTTTATTTTTCAGGAATAATTTTTAAATTACAGGAAAATAATTAGTAGATTCTTCTAAAGAATATTCCGGGACCTTTGGATTCTTATTTTGTTTTACAACAAAAGAAAAAAAAATAATATTCACTATAATTTACAGAAATTATAAAAAAAATAAATAATAAAACTGAGTTGAATTTTTGAACAACATATAAAATTGTTAGATAAAATCAAAATTTACCTATATATCACACAAAATCTATTATCTTTCCCTCCAATATTTTCTTTTATTGCATTTAAATATTCGTTTAATTTAGATCATTTTTTTTTTCATTCATTACATGTTTCTTTGTTACTTATTTTTTTATATTTTTTTTTGATGTATTATAAAACAAACAATTTTTTTTTTTACTATTTATTTGAAATAATATAAAACAATCAATAGTACAAACATTTTTTGCTGTTGTTAATAATTAATTGTTTTTGAATATTTTAATGTGATAGAACATTACATATTCATTCAAAATACGTCTCATAATAATTTTACGTTTAAAGTTTTCATTCTTGTAGCCCAGCCGTGTGCTTTTTTATGCGTTTAGATTCTCTGGCACGTGGAAAATGATTGCGTATAATTGTACGGGTTGAAATTAAACTCCATGCTCCACCAGCTGTTGGTCCTGCTGGTGATATTTGTGCAATAGTATGAATAAGTGAATTTTGTGTGAGAATGTACATACGTTGAACGGCATTGTTAAAAATATTTTGAAAAACATATTAAATGCCATCTTCGGTGTTGCTTAGTTGTTTTTTGATGTATTTATTAATATATTTCTTGATAATTGTGATAATTGCGATATATTTCAGATTATTGAAAAAATTATTTAATTTATTATGTCATCACTCATGTTATTATTTAAATTAACATGATTGTTTTTTGTCTGATTTAATCTTTTTTAATTTTTGAAAAATTTGATATTTGTTTTATAAATTGATTAATATTTTTTAAGGAAAAATGAAAAAACTTTATATAATTTTACATAAAATTTATAAAGAAGGCGAATATAATAAGAATCAATATTTATCTGACAACTTTAAAATTATATAGATTTTTCTAATAATAGCGCATCAAAAAAAAAAAAAACCCATCATTTCATTTTCTGGTAAATCAAAGAATACAAAAAACAATTCACATTAAATTAAGTTAAATACGTTATTAATTCATATAAGTAATAAGTACCTGCTCACTTAATGTCAACCATCTGCATAAGGACAAACGGACATAACATGCTCTAGAGTGCTACAGAAATCATACTCTTGGATACATATGCAATGCATATAAGTACCTACTAAAATACTTAAAATATATTCATTCTTTTAATTTGAATGTTGACGGTATCTGCAATTAAAATAATTTGACTTTTCATGGTCAAAATTAAACAATAGATAATTTAAACAAAAATGATATTTACAACAAAAAAAAAATGTCTCACAAATTGCAACTGTTTCATTTTATTTAAATTGTGGCATTTATTAAATTAAATATTAAATAGTCCATTCAACGTAAATTAAACCGTCTGTTTGAACTAAATAAAAAAAATATAAAAAATTATGTCAACAATATTGTGATATAAACTCGATTTTCATAATACAAATATAATTAGAACAATGACACTGAATATTTTATCGTTGACAAAATACATATTATGTGTATATGCCATCTGTTATAGAAAATATTTATATTACCTTTTATTATTGAGTTTGTTTTAAAAAGTGGACGACTATTTAAAAAATCAAAATTCATTTATTATTTTTATTGTCTGGGTTGCAGTATGTCTCCTGATATTAGTACACCTACGGGCTATAAAAATGTAAAATAACATTATGAATGAATTGAATTGAATCGTAGCATATGTTTAATGAAACATTGAAAGTATATATAAGCTCTTGTATTTACGGATATTTGTTTATTTTTTTTTTTTTAATTTTCGTGACAAAACTATTTGAATTAATATTTTGATGGATGTGGCGACGAGCAGTTTTAAAAGCTTTTGGCTGGCAACAAAATTCAGCTGTATTCCTCTAAGAATTATGTCATCGCTAAACATATTTTAATAATAATTTTTAAAATTAAGTTATGTTTTGCACCAGACTAATGCTGTTTGTTCTTTAAATAAACTCAAGTAAGCGAAATAGTTTATGATCCTCTGGAGGAGACTCCAGAAATTAGATTTATTACCCATACCTTAAATATATATTCAAATAAGAAAAAAAAACTCATCTGCAGAGTTTACAATTGAGGCTACGTATTACATTTTACAGTTTTGAAAAGAAAGCAAGTAATTAAAGATGCTTAGAGGATAAGTAAGGAAAGGTGGAGGAAGGAGGTAAGAAGGTATCTGAGACGATCATTACAAAGACTTTGATGATTACGTAGTTTAAGATTCGAGATTTAGTTTTTGTCTTTATCTACTTATTTTTGTTCGAAAAGTCGAGTAAATTCAATATAAACTATAATATATAGTTTGATAGCTTCGTTTCTCCATCCCAAAAACAAACTTTGTATTTTCTAATTTTTAATTTATTATTAATTTGACAGTAACCCATTGATATAAGAAATAAATTAAGCTTAACATAATTTTATTTTGAATAATTATCGATCTATTGTGATAACATATGTCATCACATGATTTATACAATAGAAAATAAAATATAATTATTTCTATAACAGCACCAACAATAAAAATGAAATTAATTGAATACCGTGTATATAGTCCCTTGCACAAGCACCCAGTAGCATTATTCAACCGTAAAATGTTACCACTTACAAACGTAATTTGGATTTATGAACATATTTCTATAAATTTTTTATACGCTTTGTCGCCTTTCAAAAATGGATTTCCATTAACCTATATTGAATACAGATATTGATCGTCCTTAATAAATTAACGTCTGTTGTTCTTCAATAATTTATCGTTTATCGAAAAAGAAAGAAAGAATCAAAAAAAAAAAGCTGACTACAGACATTTATTTAAAAATCGTCTTTCTTACTGAACAATGATTGGCCATGAAAGATGCGAGAGATTATATTAAACATCATCATCAGCATGAATAAAACGTTCTTTCATTCAGAAATTAATATTTATTAATTAATCATTTTGTTTCATATAATAAAATACTTAAAATACTGTAATTTACTACCGAACAATTGAATCGTTCCATTGAATTTTTGTGCTGTTTTTATTTTTATCCATCTCTCTCTGTAAATTCCATCAAAGTTTTTAACAAAAGCATTTGCCGTCATTTATGCCATTCTTCCATCGTTCAACCCGACTCACACTATGCAACCAATTCAACATCATTTAAAGAACCGCGCGATAATATTGTTGTAATGATACAATAATTAGACCCTCAATATTCAGTGAACGACATATTATAGCCATCATCGTACAAACAATGGGGTGATGAGAATAATTCCACGGTTAAATTAATGAAAATGATGATAAATATTATGGATTATAGACACCATATTTTCTGTTATAATAATAGAGGAATTAAGGCTATTAAAGGAAATAGGATTTGTATGTGTGCTAAAAAAAAAAAATGAAATACAAACTGCTGTTATGATGTTGATTGTTGATGTTCATTATTTCTATAGACACAGTTCAAATTCGATTATGTTTTGCCTACTATTGTTAATAGTGTTAACGTTCTAAAAACAAATCTAAAAAAAAAAAATGCTGTTCCAATGAGATTGAATATTAGAAAAATCTCAACAACAACAAATATATATATATATAAATTAAAATTTCTGACAAGAATTGCGATTAAAAGCGGATATAAAAAAAGCCCTTTTTTTGTTTTATGTATAATAATCGATGATAATTAGACAAAATTTTGAATGAACCATTTTAAAGATTTATTAACCGATTAACATTTCATTTAGTGCTTCCTTTCAAGATACATTTAATTCATTCATCAAAAAATATTTTAAGGTCTTTATATTATTTTAATATATTTTGATTGATATGATGGTCAAGATCTAAAAATAAAGTGGTCGCTTCCATTAAAATATACAAGACGAAAAAATACTAAACTCTTTAAATTTCATTCAATGGTTTTATACCGAACCGACATTAGCAATACCATTCCAACATCAAGCATCTCAAGAACTGTTTTGTATTTAACAACTCCATTAATCATCAACAAATTTTTCATTATCGTTTTCGTTTTGATATTTGTAATTAAAACGCGATCCATATTGATAATAAATATTTTGATTTTATAATAATAGTGGTTAATTTTCGAAATGGCTTTATCTATGCTGTAAACTCATTGATGTTTTTGATGGGGCATGCATGTTAATTTTAACTGTTTTAAACTGTAAACTTTTTTCTTCTTCATTTTTTTTTTTTTTTTTGGTTTTACTTTGGGTAAATAAATTATCTTTTAATAATTCGTTTGAAGATTTCAAGGAGGCCAATCACAACATTAACAACAAAAAAATGCCGACACACGTAAAGCGAAGAGATAATTTATTAAAACAAAGATTGATTTAAGCCACAGAAAATACATAACACACATAAACTGAACCAATAACATTATTATAATAAAGGAGTGGCGATCGATGTAGTTCACTGATATTTGATTATTATATATTTTAAATTATAATAAAATGAATGAAGAGAAAATATTGACAAAAAAAAAAGGTATGTAAGATGAAAAAAAAAATAAATGATTTTAATCGTGTGAACATGAACATAATTATATAATTTATTTTATTAAAGCATTTTTATTAAGTTGATTTGTCACAACCAAATAATAATTAAGAGATTTAAAAACGTCGTGTATTGACATTATTTTTATTTTGAGTGATTTAGTTTTTAAAAAAAAAACTATGCGTTCGGTTTTATTGCATTGCAATCATACGTGCACACGTGGAGGGAGGGGGTGTTACATATTTTCCTATGCCGATGTTGCCGAAAATAGTATCTTTTTTAAGTTTTTGAACAGAAAATAGTATGTTTTTTTAAGTTATAGTACCTCGATTTTGAATAAAATAGCACCTTTTGTAGGTTTGAAAAAATTACCCTAACTCGATTTCCAAAATACGATTTGTGTCGGTTTTGCAATCGTCGATGATTGTTTTGAAGACTGAATACCGTTTTTTTGTGCTCTCAACTTTATTTTGAGTCGGTTTTGTAATCGTCGATGGGAAAAAAACCACTCTCTATCTTACATTTTCAAATTTACCCCTCCCTGAAAACAAAAGCGTGTGCATCTATGATTGTAATGCTCATTGTTCTTACCACTTAAGATATGAATTGTGAATCTGAGGAAGTTGTTATATTTGAAATATTTGATTTAAAGAAAACTCCAATAAGCAATATAGAACATCCAATTACGTATGATATTCACAAGAAACCCGTACTCGTTAGGTGACCGGTGGAAAAATATTGACATACAAAAGATTTTAAGGTATATTTTCGATATGGTTTGAAATATTGAATACCATAAGAATTATTGATTCGAAAATATACCTTGGAATTCATTGCCATAAATAATGAATTAAATTTTAAAATTATCTAAATTTCATTTAGGTTTCATTTTAAAAATATGTATGTGGGTGTTCCCTTATACCACGAACGTAAATTCGCTAACAAAGAATATCATACCAAAATCGCGATATATTAAAAAGAAACGAGAAAAATATAGAAATTATTTTTATTTTATTTTTACACAGGAATAGCTACAGCTAAGTATATATGATATATAGGGCTAGGGACAGCTACATAAGTAAGTATATAGCAAGTATTAAGTATATAGCAAAAACTCTATATCGCTAATGTAAAGTCTATTCTAAATCCTATACTACTTCGATGATCGATAAGTCATTCAAATTATTATCATATCTAACGGTCATATCGCATTACATATTACATTTACAAATTATTCAACATCTATGGCGGTCCATTACTCTCGATTATGTCTTTGCTACATAAGAAAATAAGATATAAGCTTAAACAAAACAGAAAAAAAATAAAAAATAAATGTACCAACTAAATTTTGATTGGCATTATTATTTTAAATAAATTCAAAATGAAAAATAAATACTAAATATTTTACGGATTACAACATTTGTCTATTGTTTAATAATATAATATTTGTATATAACTTAAAATGTTATTGTCTGAAGAACACTACCTACTTATTTACTTTTAACCAACATAAAATCTTGCAATGTTCATACACATTCTGTTTTGTTTGTTTTTTTTTTTTTGTTTTTTCTTATTTTTCATTCTTCACGAACACAAATTTTCCATGGGAATGTTTAAAATTGAATTTTTAATGAGATTGTTATAGTTTAAAATGGTTTCATTTAAAAATTGAAAAGATTTGAAAACAAAAAATATTTAAAAAAAAAAAGCCAAACAAACACATTTTTCAATAAACGAATATGCGCGTTTAGAGGTTTTCTGTATGCGCCTGATTTTGAACAATAAAAGGTCCATTTGTTATATTGAATGAATCGTCATTTGCGTTTCTTTTGTGATAAGTCGTTTACGTTTTGACGCAACTTTTAACTTTTATAAAATAATATAATGAAATGAACGAAAAAAAAAAAAAATGGTTTTTTGTTTATTTTTATTCGTGGACTTTTATTGTATCGAAAGTCAAACATAGTAAGTACAGCCCAGCAACTAAATACATCGATATCTTTTTAAAAATAGCCAGTAAATACATATCTAAATAATTAACCTTTTATTTGCTTTTCATTGTGCCTATGCTTGGTTTTAGTTGGTTTTTATAATTTCAATTTTTTTTCTCTGTTTTGTTTTGTTTTTTTTTTGTTGTTGTTGTTTGTTAGCCTGTCGTTTGTTGTAAGTTTAAACCACAATTTGTTGTAGTTTTATGGAAGCATTTTAAAGTTGTTAATATGTCGATTTTCATTTGTGTATTGGTTTATAAATAGTTTAGTAATTATTAAATAGAAAATTTGGATGGCCATAACTAATTTATAGCTGTAACTAATTGGCCGATACAAATTTTTCGTCTGTTAAGTAATGAGCTTGCTCTTTTTTTCGGTTAATTTTTCTGTATTGGTTTGAAATATATTTCATTGTTTTTCGTTCAATTTATTTATTGGATAACGCATTTTTGTATGAATGAAAAATAGTTTTAATGCGGTGCTGCTGTGAACGTATATTTACATTAAATCTTTTAAACAAATGTGTGTATCACGGAAAAACCATTTTTAAATAAGAACTTCATTTTGTTTGTTAATTTGTATCTATTATTTGTTTTTTTTCTTTTTTTCTTTCTTTCATCTTCTATTTTTTATTTCTTTTTCATTGATTTCAAGAATGAATTGTTGTTAAATTATGCTTGTTTACGAAAATTACCAATTTATTGAAGGAAATTGCTTACAGTTTTTGTGGTTTATGTGATTAGAAAATTAGAAAAACATAAAACTACGAGTTTGTGTTTGTTTGTGTGTGTGTGTGTGTGTGTGTGTTGGGAGCAGTTTATTAGATTTAGATACGGACCAAATAAATACAACACAATCAGTAATGTACATCAATTTATATGATTATCTCTTTGATTGCGAATGTGGCAAACAGTTAATTTTAAATTGACTCGCAGTATTTGGTTTATATGTTTTCTGCAATTTTTTATTTTTTTTATTTTATTCATTTAATTTGGGAAATAGCAAATTTTAAATTACTTCAAACAGAAACACATACATAACAATAACCGCTGGAGGAAAAAAAATGCTAGTTTTATAATTAAACAATTCCAATTTAAATTATGAACAAATACAAAACGGTAGCTAAATATTTCCAGAAAAAAAAAGTTTAATTGCATATTTTGTGCAAACACAAATGGTTAGGCGAAACGTGAAATCTATAGAAATAAATAATTAAACTGTAATAAAAAAGAAATCAATAATTTTTTTCTTTTCATTCTTTTTGTATTTTAATTTATATTTTCCAAAAAATAAAATTCATATAATTAATTAAAATTTTATTACAATTTTCAAAAGATCATTTAAAAATTTCCTATTTATTTTTTCTCTTTTTAGCCGGCGGCAATCCACTGCCAAATTCAGATGTTGATAAACTAATTGATTTCGATACAAATTTATTTAAATTTGGTGCTGATCTCTTCATACCAGTTTTCTTGACACTTTTTGGTTCAGGTCTACGATCGTTTTTATTTCTAGAAAATTTCGAGTTGATTAGTTTTTATTTTTTTTTTATTTTACTTAAGAACATTATTTAAATTTCATATTTGTATAATTAGAATTATGTACAAATATTAAATAGAGTTTAGTTCAAAAAAATTAGAAATCTAGAATTCAACCCTGTTCTTTGGGTACGTAGATATCGCATTTATAAAATATGAATATATGTAATGTAGAAAATAAAAATATGCATTAATTATCTAACCTGTCCGTATATGTTAAACGATTGTTCGGTAATGGTGCTTTTGGTTCACTATGTTGCTTTGTAAAAGATGTTGGTGGCTCACGAAGTCCTAGACTTTTTGCATAATGTCCCATATGCGAATTTTTCACATTGAAAATGGATTTTAAATCTTTTGGAAATGATGAGATGAAACGAAGCCATGATACAAATGCTGAAAAGAAATAAAAAAAAATAATTGTGATTTAAGATGAAATTATAAAAATTAAAACAATAAATGAAAATGAAGTCTATAATTTTGAGATCACTTCAATTTAATTATTAATAAACTGATGGAATTAACTGATAATCAACTGTAATTTATTCATTATATCAATATTTTCAGAAGTTTTGAATGAAGTTTCATACACAATTTATTAAAATTGTTATTTTTCATCTAAGCCAAATTGTATTTCTGATCAATGTGAACGGTTAATTAAAAATTGCTTCGATGATTAGATTTGACTGATTTCTGAATAATTTTTTGGTCTGATTCAACTACGAAAGCCATGTAAGACAAATTAGTCAAGTAATTTTCTTTTACGTTAGTTAAAAGTATCAAACTCACAACTAAAAATGTTTAACATTAAGCCAAGAACAGATTAGCAATTTTATTGTCCATTTTTCGACAATATTATTGTCCAATATCTAGTGTCACTATGCTCATGTAGACGAGTTAA
>JAABKK020056997.1:0-10878 GCA_011634745.2 Catotricha subobsoleta
TGTGGTTACGATTTTGAAACCATGTGTAGAGACGGAGTTAAAGATAACGTTCATCAGACTGCTATTATTGTCGTCATTCTTATCCATCATAAATGAATTTTAGTTATAAAGTTATCTATTCTGAAAAGAAGAAAAAAAACCAATAAATTATCTAAATATTGTTGAGCATAAAATTTGAACACCAAACACTGATCCTAGGATCATTTATTATTTTCGGGTGGAAATTGATGACTCAATTATTTCAGGATGATATACCCAAATTGCTATTCGAATAGTCTACCGTTCGTATAACTAATATCAATATATAGATAGATGTATAGGTAGTGTAATAATATGCTTATGCATGAGCCATGAGACAAAAGCTTTTCATATTATATATATTTACCTCTCTGTATACATTCTACGACTTGATTATATTATGGGTACATTGATAGTAGATGGAATACAATTCGACAGCGTTTGTTATACGCTTTTATTTTTGGTTTAGATACATGCAGAATATCCATTGGAATAATGTTTCCAAAAAGCTATCTCAATGTGGATAATAATAATAATAATAATAATAGGTGGAAATAACAGAAATACATATATACAATACATATAACCTCCATATACCGAACGAATTATATACACATTATATTGTTATACAGTATTTGTTATATTGCAGTTACTATTATTGTTTGAAAATGAATCAGTTAGTACGTAGTATATATATATATATAATCGCAAGCAATATCAAGAGGATGCAAAAAGCATCTCGATGACATATGCGCATTTTTAAGATAATAAATCATTCTCGCACCATCAGTTTGTCGCAGTATTTCCACCACATATTCGAAAGTTTATAATAAATAGGTAGAACATATATATTGGAGTTAAATAGAGGTGCAATGATACATATTTTAGGTGGAATAGTGAAAACAAAGGTGAACGCAAAAATATTGAATATTTCAATTTATTATAAATTTTAATTAATATTATTTCTAGCTTTTTTCGTTTTATTTCGTTTCGTTAAATTTTTTTTTTATATTACTATCATTATTATGATTATCCTTATTGTATTTATGTGTGCGTATTATTAATATGCATTTGATTTTGTACAGGTATTAATATTCTAATAATTATTATTTATTGAAAACCATTTATGGCGATTTCTTAAAATTATGAATTATGAATTCATTTTGTCTCTTTTAGTCCCCTTAAATAATTTTTTATTTCCTTAAAATTCACCGTCTGCTATTTGTATTTCGTTGCTTATTATTAATTAAATTATTTTGATGATCGGTGATGATGTTTCAGTTGAAATGCATACATTTATTTTTGAACTGTTTTTGAATATTCAAATATTTCGGTGAAATCAAGCTAAGTTGTTTATATTAAAATTACTTCTCCAAATTGATTTGTGCTGAAAAAAAATATTAAATAGTTTTTTCTAAGATTAAAATCTCTATTAATTATAAATTGTTACTTGATAAAAGTTTCCTAAGAAAACTTAAGGTTACTAAATGTGAAACTATACTATATTTCCAATTTATAACAAAATCGTAGTGTAGAATATACATTATTTGACAAATTATAATTTTTTTTTTTTTCATAAACCTATTAAACAGAGCCGTAGCTTCATAGAGGCAAGAGGGGGCATTGATCCCTTACGCGTTTTTTCACGTCTTTTTTTTTAAACAGAATAAGATAGAAGAAAGAAAAGGAAAAGCGAAGAAAGGACGGAAAAAAAGTAAAGAACAAACGAGAGCAAATGCAAATAAAAAAACAATGTTTATACTACATTTACAGTTTCTTTTTATTAAGTATTAACGTTGAGTAATATTCGAAAACATTAATTTGAATGCATTTCTTAAAAAGGCGAGACTTTGCGATTTTCGAGAGCATTGAACCTTCTTAGAACCGCGTCTAGGTCTATATACGCAAGTCGTTCATGTTCAAAAGACAGAAACGATAAGTTGTTCAATCTATCAGTCGACATGCTTATTCTTTGAGGCCGCATGATTATTTTCAACGCCGAAAAGAATGATTCGCAAATCGCCGTTCCTGACGGGAAAGTCTCGATAATAGACCAGATTTTTTTTTACTTAAAAAAAATGCCGCAACTGTCACTCAGTATAAAAATTGATGGAGCCCTCATCGCTTTTGGTAAAAATCTTATACACTTTTTCCATTCCTTGGCGCACCTTATACAGCTCTGTCAGTACCACAGTCTTGATTATCATGATTATCTATAGTACCCACTGTGCTGAATAGTAGATAGGCAAAATAGATATTCAAAAAAAACGTTAAATTTCGTAATTTTTATTTACCCCCTCACGGAAAACAGAGTTGCTACGGCTCTGCTATTAAAGAATAAATTATTAATTGATCCAATCTAAAACTGCAGTTAAATTAACTTAAAAATCTATTATAAAATTAAAATTTCAAATTCTGTTCTTTGTAAATTATTTGAAGTATCATTCTTTTATACGTGTGATTCTTATAATTAGATAATTAAATATTTCTATAGTAAGTAAAAAAAAAAAAACATTACTAAATTATTAGCATTACATTTTAATTAGACCATATGACGTCAGCATGTTAAACTATTTCATAGACAAAATTTATTATAGAATAATAAAAAAAAAATAAAAATAAAAAAACAAATATCGCTTTAAAAACATTTGGTGCTGAAATACATTTATGTATATTTTATGCTGCGCTGCAGACTTAGTTTTTCATTATACCCGTTGACATATCTATAATATTCTATGCAAAGAAAAAGGTACCTAATACGTGAAACAATAAACTATACAAACACTTAAATGCTCAATGGAAAAGCACGGTTTAACAATTGACACTCACATTTTTTATTCACTTACAGATAAAATTATAAAATATATACATATACCTACCTACATAATAATATTCTTCTATTAATTTTAATCGAACTGTTCATAAATAATAAGTACCTACCTATCTATAGTGTTTGTAAATAAATTTGATAAACCTAATTAAATATCGTACATAAATTTTCTTCTTGTTTTTTTTTTAAGCTTTTCAGTGTTTATCACCTAATTTAATACTGCTATTATTAAAAATGATTGAAAAATTTGTAGTCAACCATTTTAATATTATAGGTATTCAATGCTTATTTTAATGTTATTAAAATTTTGTAAATATTAATTCCTATATAAGTATATAATATTTCTCCTAAACTAAAAAGCATTAAAATTGTGTCTTATCACGCTGGCCGGACATCCTCGGTTAAGGCAGAATTCACATTAATATTAAATAATTTTAATGATAAATATAGACTATCCGAATAGCCAACTTGTATGGACACTAATATGAATTGGTCTTAGCGAGAAATTTGCCCAAGGATGTTTGGCTTGATGTTTCCTACCAGTGTGACAAACTTTAAAATGTCATTATTATTATGTATATTAAATTTATGTATCTATCAAACACATAAAAATTTTAAGGGTGCATGTAAAACTATAAAAATATACTGAGAAAATGTAATATGAATAATTATTTCCTTCCCGGCCAATCCTGAGATCCAGAAAAAAGGTGGTAAAAAAAATTGCCAAACCAATACATGGATATTTTCAAAATTCGTCCGATTTTCTCAAAAAAGTAAAAAGTAATAAACATCATAAGATGAAAATCAATTTAGTTTTCTTGTGGATTCGATTTTTATCCTCGTATTTTTTTTTTGAGAACTTATCACACCAATATAGAGCTCATCATTAGGGTGGAGTAATATTTACATTTTTTCGAATTTCGTTTTGAAATCATGTGGAAAAGTTGTC
This sequence comes from Catotricha subobsoleta, assembly GCA_011634745.2. NCBI lineage: Eukaryota > Metazoa > Arthropoda > Insecta > Diptera > Cecidomyiidae > Catotricha > Catotricha subobsoleta. Next base: position 3,798 of record JAABKK020056997.1, read on the forward strand.
TAGTGCAAACTTTCTCAATAGATTTTTTTTTTCATACTAAATAGTGGCGTGTCGTTGATTGAACAAAAAAAAGGTTTAACTAATAACAATCATGGTACAAGATATGATCTACACACACGGACGAGTATATAAATTTACATGTTTAAATGAAATAAAAAGACAATTATTACTATAATTACCTTCACTTTTACTAAAATACGTATTACATTTACATGGTAAATGTAAACAATTTGAAATATGTTCAATAATCGAACAACTAGTCCATCTATCGGCGAAGAGAAAAAAACGTTTTTTTTTTCTCATTTTGACATACGTCCAGACGTAGCTATTCAAAAAAAATCATCAAAAATAATTTTGAATGTACACTTCCCTTCTATGTATTTTATATATATATTTTTTGATAATACATTTAAAAGATATTCCCAGTACTTCCAACTACATACTTACTTAGCATCACTTTTACAATTTCAAAGATTTTTAAATTTTCTTCGAAAATAAAACAAAACATCAAGGAATTATATAAATTTAAAATCCATTTGATTTGTCATGTAAGCGTATTGTCACTCAATCAAATAAAAAAAATTGTAACGCTTTTTTGTTGTTGGCATTTTCTGTTTCAGTTTTTGCTTTTCTATTTTTGTTTTTGGAAAATATCATTGTAGTTAAATGATGTATACCTCTGGGAAATTGTTTGAAACTCTCAATTTTATTTTCATTTTATTTTATTTTATTTTTTTTTTATTATGTTTTTTAAATTTAATTTATTGTGATTGGAACGAGTTGGTGTAGAATGATTATTATTTATTGCAATTTTGAAATAGTTGTAATAATTTATACATGACATTGGAAATCATTTTATGGTTTATTTAAAAAAAAACGTTTATTTCACCTATCTCTGGCATATATTATTTTGATGGCAATTTATTCGTTGGAATTTTATCCTAAAAACAGCAATCAAAAAGATTTTTAAATTTTAAACACCTCAAATCTATAAATAATTCAAAGGACCTATCATTTATTTTAATCCGATATATCTGTATTGAAAATATGAGCTTCATTTATGATAATTTTATTTTGACTCCAAATATGAATTTCTGTTTTGCACTGAAAAAATTTCAGTACAGAAATTTTTAAGTTTTGTACTAAATAAATGTAGGTATATATTTTCTCAGTTAACTTTCACTCTACTTTCACTACACTGGGTCAGTTTTGCAATGAAATTCTTATATGTTTGTTTTTGTTTATTATTTAACCATAATTTAAAAAGAAAATCATTAATTTCACATTTCATGATAGGAATGTAGTGCACTGAAAAAATCGGGCAGTGTGTAACAACATTATCAAAACTATAAAAATTCAAATTAAACGGTTTTATTTAAAACAACCCAAACAATATTACATTATATTTTTACTTCAGGAGTGTTATAAATTCTGAATTGCGGGAAACATTGCTTTCAGTACCATATTTTAAATTTCAATATAAATTATTAATGACTTGTTTAACTAATTTATTAATTAATTAAAATCATGTAAAATGTATTAAAACACAAGTAAATGTAAAGAAATCAACTTAGTCGGGTATTCCAAGTTAAGCAATTTATATGAAATTTTCCACAAGGAAGTATGTAATATTGTAATATAATATAAACCTGTACCTGAATACCTTTACCTACACAATCTCTTGTACATACTTTTGCCATGATATAATACAAAATGAATTAAGTTAAATACGAACATAAATTCCACATCTTATCAAATGTAGGTAAGGCAGAGGAGTTACGAGATAGAATATACTAGAATAATAATGATGAATGAGCATATACTTAAAAAGTTTCATTTCTGGTTGAAACTGTGTGATGGCGTGCTTTTGTCTGATATGCGATACACGCGGTTAATAACCGAGTAGTGGTGGTATCGTTTGGCAGTGGTTAAAGGTGATATTATACCTGTGCTTGGGCGTGTTTTTATTGTCTCACAGCAGCACCATTTACGCTTGCCATAACATTTTGAAATTTTGGCACTTATTCATTGTCGCATAAAAAAATAAAATATTGTTTCACGTTATGTCAAAAATATAAAAAAAACTGTTTACACAAATATATTCAATATATTCATTTTTGATAAATAAAGAACGCATAAAAATAATTATATTTTAATCTCATTTAATTTTTTCAAAATAATTAATTTGACGCCGCTCTTGCCACAAACTTTGCAGCACATATATACGTGCGGACAGGGAGAGGATGTTTACTTCCCCCCCTGAGATTTCTACAAAACATTACCCTATGTCAATTTTGGCGAAAATAGTATCTTTTTTAACCCATTCGTGCGTGGCGTACATTATAATGTACATCAAAATTTAATGTAATTTTAACGTAAAATATGAACACACACAAATTGGAATATCTACAATGTGTTAAATTATGTCTTCCATATTTAATGTAAAAGATAATTTGCAAATACATGATTAAATTTAATTCGTTTGCCTTTTATTTTGATTTATTTTTCGACTACCCAAATTAATTCCCGTGCGAAAGGGTTAAGTTTTTGAACAGAAAATAGTATTTTTTTTAAGTTTGAAATAATTACCATATGTCGATTTCCAAGATACGAGCGCGGTTTTTTTTCTTCGCGGTGTTTTGCAATACATAATATTATTTTTGTTCAATTTTTAAAAAAATCGGTTAGGGGACAACAAAATACGATTTTCTACGAAGTACGTGCGACGAAAAAAAAGGTCTTAATTTTTTTCCTTATGTAACGTTTTCAAATTTAGACCCTAAAAAATAAAATCGTAGCACATGTGCTGACAAATGTAAAAACAACAATCTTTCGTGCAAAATGCTGCACAGCGGCTGCCCTGATGCATTAAAAAAAACACGCCCGTACTTAGCCATACATGAATATCGGTAACGTAATAACAATATAATAGAATTGTGTATTTAAAAAAAAAACACATTTTGTTTAAAATGAGAAAATGATAATAAAAAGAAAATTTAATGGACTCGTTAAAAAGTTTTAAACAGTCGTCGACAATGCTTCACGGCTACCTAGTGTTCAGTTAAAACATTCTTAACTTTTAAACATATATTCAATAGGGTGGATCGAATTTTTTTTCGTGCCTTCTACCATTATTTGTTGAGTTGCATTTGGTTTTCTGATTCACATGCTAAAAGGATTTTGAAAATAAATGCGATGTTCGATGTCATGTAGCGACCCTCAAGGTATAGTACCTCGGGATTTTTCTTTTAACCTCGATGTTTTATTTTCAAAATCTTTTTGACACGTAAATCAGAAGACCAAATGCAACTCAGAAAATAATGGTAGAAGTCATGAAAAAAAAAGTCGATCCACCCTAACATTCAGCCATTTTATAGCTATATAAATATATATCATAGTACCTATGTATAAATGCAGCTTCATAATACAAAATCTCAAATGAACGTTATGCTTTTCACTAAAAATAATAAAATAAAATACCGTCGCGTTGAAGAGGTCACGGTTTATTTAAAAATACATTTCAAAAAGCTATTATTTATAAATAAGATACATAACATTGTCGAACAGATACTGTTTAAAGAAAATAATGGTCTATGCATGAATATGAATAGTCGCGCGGTATCATAAAACGAAATCTTTTCTAAATTTCTTTTCTCTGAGTATTCTTTAACCATTTCTCCATTCTATGTACGATTCAAAGTATCAATAAATATGTAATGGAAGCTATTTTTCGATGCGATATTGTTGAACTTCAAGAGAATAATGGTTTTTTATGTCGCGCCTGATGTCTGAACGTTAACCATCAAGACATGATATTTTTGAACCTTTCTTGGTTTTTTTTTTTTTTTGTCTTTTTACTGATCACTGGGTAACAACATTAAGATATACGATAATACATATTTTCCATAATAACCTCTACCACTACAACACTATACAGTTTTTGATTTTGGTATAGACTTCCTACTAAACATACCAACAAATAAATTTAAGATAACCGACAACATAATCTAAATGCATACTCATAAATACACAGATATAGAGAAATATTTCTGTATGGATATATAGAAAAAATTTCATCCAAATATATTTTATAATGGGCTGTAAAATATATATACTTTAATAACAAATGCAAGCAAACATGCAATAGAGTTGTTTTCATGATTGCCACTACATCCTAAACGGAATATATATTATAAAATAGCTTGGATAGCCTTTAAATTACACCATTTGTATGTGATTAACATTACATTGAGAACTAAACTAAGTGATTTTAAAGTTTAAAATTTAAGTACCTATATGAAATTCAAACTATGAAATTTAATTTGACAAACCGTTTAAAATTTAGCTACAGCTTGAAAATATTTCGTGGGTACGTTTACTTCTCCAACTTTGTTCCATAGTGTTTTGTATACTTATTATATTTATGCTATAGCGACAGACGTGATAGAGATATTCTAGAATAACGAAAGTGGTTTAGGTGAATTAAAAAAAACAGTTTTTACACTTTTTCATCAAGACAAATCTATTTGATATTAATAATCGTAAATACCCATAATTTGATAAAAAAAAAAGGTAACACTTATTCATTCATTTCGCTTAAACTACTTTTGTTATTCTAGAATATCTCTCTTCTCTGTCACTATCATTATAGCGTTTGAATTAATCAATAAATAGAAGTTAAGATATCACTATAATGTATTAATAACTAATTTTGTATACAATCACTTAGAGAAAATATAAATTAATTTAATAAAAATTTCATTTCAAACTTCGCTTAACCCGATTGCAGTGATAAGTACAAATTGTTTGAAGATTAATGAAGAAGAATTGATAGATTTGGTTGATTGTAGGTAAGTTATAAGAAGTATATTATCCATATTTGTATATATATTATTAGGTTTATATGTGTGACTATGTATGTAATTATTGTGTATAGAATATGTTTGGTTAGTAACTGTAGTACAATAATGCGGTTTTGCGGCAAACCAAAATGCATATATCAATTTGAGCTATAACCCCGTAGGAATCTTTTACATAATATCTCAACTTACTTGCTCATACCAATTGCATATAATAATATCCTCCACCCAATATTTTCCTATACCCGCCGCCACCTTATTACCACCCATCCATTCGCTTTACCAGTCCTTTTACCATCGCATCGTATACACTATATACAATATATTGGCTGGCATAGCCTTATATGATGATCACATAAAGGGTTAAGAAGACATGAATGTATTATTATTATTATTGTTATAATATGGACAATATATTATAATAGTTTTTGAAATAATGGTGTGAGGATTGAAGTTGGAGTAGATTTCCAGATACCAAAGACGTCAAACAACAACAATTGTATTTAAATTTTGGCTTTTGTTATGTGTGTTTTGTTGTGTAACTGTGTAATGCGATATTTTGAGGATTGCTATGTTGAATTCACTATATTTATAATGTACAATGTTTGCATAGCTTTTACTGCCACTACTCTGTAGCAATATATTATATATACTGCCTATATATAGAATAAAGATATCATATTATAGTATTTTGCTTATGGCTTCTTATACCTATACAATATTCTATATTCTGTGTATGGGCTATGCAATGCATTTATTTATGCAAGTTATATTTATAATAACCCAAAAAATACTCACTTCGTGTAGCGCTCCATAAGTTGATTTAGAACATATACATTGAATTGAAATGTAGCGAAGATCTATTATATATTATATATATTATTGCATAATTAATTCGTAAAAGCTTTTGTTATTTAGATCCAGCTTCTAATATTATATTCTCCTTTTAACAAAAATTATTTTGGGTGCGATTCTTTCCTGTCAACTTGTCCAATATTTTTTTAAATGTTTTATGATTAAGATTAATTTTTATTTATGGTATTTTACCTCCACTTTATATTTTGCACACAAAATTCATAGCCTTAAAAATATTGTACGAAATAAAGGGAATAATTTAAAATGAAGTAAAATATAAATTTAAAAGAAAAGAAACAAAACCTTTTTTTTTCATTCTATTTTTTCTCAGGACTTTCTGGTCGGACGTAGGCAAGGCAGAGATTTTTTTGCGCTAATTCACTTTTAGTTGAGGGAACAATAAAAGGTAATATAAGAGCCACGTATAATGTATATGGTATGATTTTGAAAAGGGTATAAAAAAAATAGTAAAAAAAAATAGCGCTAACGCGATATTTAGTTACAACCGTTTGGGATAGCCTTCCAGAACCGTTGCCGCAAAACTTTTTGGGCTAATTCCCATTTCAAATTATACACATACGTCATATAGTGCTGTAACTCGTAACGTTCTCTCATTAAATTATGTATACCATGAAATATGTACAATGTACATGGCATAACAATTAACATGTCATACAAAATTCAGACCATCTCTCAAATCATATAGCTTCCAGAACAGTTCCACAAATGATCCCATTTTCGGAAAACTCATTCAATTTCCTAACAAAAAATAAATAAATTTAACAATATTTTATTATCAAACTTATTTAAATATAAATAAAAATAAAATTACTACTTTTGGATCATTTTTTTTTTATAAAAAAATTTATGTAAAGCAAGGAGGCGAACCGGGTTTTAGTTGGGTTCGGAAGCTCTTATATCTTTTGTGTATTTGCCCTGTCTGTTGTCAACAATTTGTTTTTATAAGTTTTTAAGTAGGTCTATTACCTATCTGTTAAGGGATTATTCATTATTGATACACAAAATGTTTTGACTGAGCTGCAGCTTCCTAAACAGAACCCGGAGATTTTTTTTTTGTTTTGGTAACTTTGAGTAGCGATAACTCAGTCAAATCACCTTGTGTATCAATGAATAAGATGAACAGATAGGTAATAATAGACATACTTAAAAACTTATAAAAACAAACTTTTGAAAACAGACATGTAAATACGGAAAAGATATAAGAACCTCCGAACCCAACCAGAACCCACCACAACAAACAAAAAAGTACCTTAAAACAGTTTCTGAACTGTATAGTATCTAGAGTAACCATAGTATGGCGGCTATCATGTTTTTACCGTTATTTTTTTTTAAATTTTAATCGGTAT
>JAABKK020057008.1:0-10873 GCA_011634745.2 Catotricha subobsoleta
TTAATTTTTGATAATAATTGATTCCTTTGTACAAGCTTGTTGGGGAAACCCGTAAGCGAAAGAAATAAATAAATAAATTACGTAATCACGCGGGGGGAGGTGGTTTCCAAATAGGTCGAAAAATTGATGACGTAATATATGGACTGGACAGCCCCTTACTTGCACCTACTTGTATGGAAAAGTTTCTATAACTCTTTTTATGTGTGCAAGTTTTTACGAACGTAAAATTATGTATCGTGTCAGCAAAATATTTGTTATTTTTTTTTAGTATTTAATGAATTTCAAATATTAGTATCAGTTAGTTTATATCGATGAGAAGATACCACTAATTTTGCAAAGCTATAAATAGTCTCTCAATAATGTCGGTTGATGCTTCAAGCGTATGTACTTAATAAACAGTAAAACAACTACTGTAAAAGACGTAAATATTTCATTCCCATTTATTATCAATTTCCATAATAACTAATTTCGATATTTTAATAACATTATAAATTTAGAAAGCATTTATATAATTGGATTTTCATTTAGTTTACAGAATTTAGATTAATTTTTGGTTATATTATAGGTAATGAATAACAAAATCGTTAAAATAATATATTAATATATAATGGCCAAACTGAAACTAAAAGTGCCAAAGAATATGTACATATTCTTTGCTAAGAGTGAAAATATGAAAAACAATTAACAAAAACTATAACAATGTCTCTATATAATATTAGATCATTAATAAGTAGGTTTATACACTCACTATTCACAAAATTGTAAAAGTATCGCATCGAACAAAAAAAATTAGCGTTAGCGAAAAATTGTCAATATGTATTTATAATTGCTGATTTTAGCGGCGCTAATTACAACCTAAATATTTGTACCTGAATATATATGCAGTATACCCACAAATGTGTGACTAATTTCTAAACTGCGTTCATTTTCAACGTATTTTTAATATCCGGAAATTTAATTTTAATTTAATTTTCCATTCTGAATAGAGCAATCAAAAATTCAAAATGACCATTTATTTTTAATATCGGGTAGGTAGGTAATTAATGTATTTATTTATTATTATTTTTTTTACCAAATTGCTACTCAAACATTAATCGCATATATTTATCGAATATCAACAAATTGATTATTTACTTCCATCGAAAAATTGAAATATGCTTATTTTGAATAGTCTTTGTAATCTTGTTGGATAAAACTAATTAAATAAAAAGTAAATTGCTTGCAATATTGATTTGTAATCTATGAAATCAATAAAAATCTTTAATAGGACGTAACTTATTGAGTGTTTCCTTTTGTTATATTTACAAAAATTTATAATAATTTTTTAAAATGATAATATTAGACTTTTTAATAAATAATAAACATACTCATACACAAACACAACTTCAACCATTGCATGCACTCTTCAATGGAATGAGTACCTCGATATGCCTCAACATTATTCTTGTAAAGACTAAAGAGTAAGTAAGTATAAACCATGTCAATGAAGTTAAAAGAAAAAAATATACTTTATGGTATTATGTGTGTAGTGTTAGATTGCTTTCATTATAATACGTTATTATGAAATATGTATGGGCACTTTTATCATTTTAAGTGATATTTGTGTGCAAAACAACACCACAATTTTCTATTTTAAAATTATGAAAATGTTAATAAGTTATTATGTGAGAGAAAAAAAAAACCGTTTTGAAACAAAGAAAAATAGGATGCCAAATGGCACACTGCTTCATTTTTTCGTTTTTTGTATTGAAATTACAAAAATGTTATTCTTACAGTCGGGCATTTTGAGGACAAATGTGTCATCTTTATCAGGACACTATTTAATTCTACAAAAATATTGAAAATCTTAGCAATTTCCAAATTTGTATTTTACATTTTTTGTAAGACTTACTAAGAAATATACTGTGAATAACAAGAGGTTTATCGTTTAATGAGTGTAATTAAAAAAAAAAAGAAGTTGTGTTCGATATTGCTTCCAATTGAACATTATATAATACCTATGCAACAAGCATTTATACGTTGAACGAATATTTCTTGACTCCTTAATTTTTATATTAACGCAGTTTAAAATACTTCTTTTGTTTCAATTTTCACTTCTTTCTAATTATTCTTCACTTCACTAAATTTGAAATCGTGCTACTTTTCTATTGACGCAATGACCACTTTTTTCTTTTTGTAATTTGTCCACCGTTTTTTTTTTTTTTTTTGTAAAAATGGTTCATTCGATTTGAAAGTAGTTATGAAGTAATTCCGATTTAAACATTTTTACAATGGATCATATATTTGGTACTGTTCGAAAAGCTAAAGTCCCGAAAGAATTTCATTTAAAACCCAGGACAAAATCAACACCTTTTCACAATCACTACTAGAGTTACTCGGTATATCAACTAAATAGCATTTGATTGATATTAAAGTAATAGTTAATTCTTAATTGTCGAATAGCGTCTCTTGATTGGTCGACGATCAAAAATTCTCCTACTAAATTCCCAGAAAAACTGAATCCTAAGAAAAAAAATCGAAACCAATGCTTTTTTTTCCAGAAAATTGATACTTACTGGAAACATATGAAAAATAATCATATATATGTAAGGGGCTGTCCATAAAGGACGTCACGCTTTTTTGGTTGATTTTAAACACCCCCCCTTGTCACTAATGGGCACATAAGTGCGTAACCCCCCTTCCTCCCCGATGTCACGCCACAAACTAAAAATTCCAAAAATTAAATATGTGATAATATAAAAATAATTGCTATAAAAACGTTTGAATATCACAAAAAAAAAACACAAAACGAAAACTACATTCAAATTTAGAAAAATTTGAGCAAACATAGCTCGTTTTAAAATAGTGAAAATAGTGAATTTAAAAATAAATGTTCATGTAAAAAACATAATAATGTATGTTCTATTTATTATTCCACTCTCCGCATTGGGCACGTTTCAAAATTTAATGCTAAGCAACTCTTCAAAGAGTTAACCAGGTAAAACAAAATTCACAGATAAGGAATTTCGGACGACACATTTTCACAAGACCCCCCTCCCCCTGTCACAAATGGTCACATTTTGCCAGACCCCCCTCCCCCCTCACTTACTTAAAGTTCAATATTTCAATATCGAGCATATAATTACGCACATCTCTGCTGGTACGGTTTACAAAAAGTGTTTATTTGAGTGGGATGATAATTTTATGAGCCTACAATTTATTCAGAATCTATTGGTAAATAATTCACAAGAAACTCCATATTATTCATCTTTTACTAAGAAATTTTGTTAACATGACATGTGGCATCTGAAAATATTTTTTTTTTTAATTTATATATTATTTGTAGACTAAAAATAAAACCATAAATGAAACGTATCTTCGATGATATAAATATGCATAGAAAGCAGTGTAATTTGTATGTTGGAATAATAAAAATTGCGGCTTGTTTTCATTTCTTTTTTTTTTTATTATTTATTTCTACCGAAAAGAATCCCTATAAATAACCATATATGTTGAATAATTTATTTAATTGTGCGAAACCTTTGCAAGCGACTCAACAAAATCAAACATTGTCGATCCTTTTTGTAATTTATTCAATCAATTAAACGAATATAAAATCAAAATCAATCTACATAAAAGAGATTTATGTAATTTTATACATACCTGATGATTATGAACATAACCAATTGGACATGGAGTACTACAAATTGATGTCGGTATTCTAGGCATTCCTTCCCATTTAAGTGCCTCCGTATGCAATTCTAATCTGTTAATTGATGATAGATAATTTATATTCATAGTGCGTGTAGATTAAATTAATTAATAGTTTCAGATTCATCAATTATGAAATTTGAATAAACCTTATGGTGATTATGGTTTCAGTTTATATATTTATTTATTTTTGCAATTAAAACACAAGAAACATAAATTTCAAATATTTTCGAATTAATTATGTTTTAGTTTACTGTTATATTATTTTATCTAAAAAAAATAAATAAAAATAAAAATTATAAATACAAAATAAATAAACCTGTACTTGGTCTACTCTACACGCTTAAATGTACGAAAAGTGCTATTCTTTCAATTTTCATTCTATATTGATGTTGCCGATATAATTTTCTCTTATTTTGCACATCCAGTGATATTTTACCATCAAATTTATATTTTTGTTTTGTTCCGTTTTTCTGTTCATATACCCATTCATTTTCTATCATTTATTTACTATCTTTGTATGATATAAACGTATACTATTAACTATATTACATTTATTTTATACGAATTTAAATATATATATATGTATATATACACATATAACATGTCAGTAGATAACGGTAGGTAGTTGTCTTGTGACGCAAGTAAAATTTGTATTTGTCAACATTTATCAGCTATGAACAAATGCCATTTACAATTCTTGCAATTCAAAAATAAGCGCTGGTTTTTATGCGCTACAGACTGATATAAGACAATAGCATACATCTCGTCATATTATGTCAGCTAATTTTATTGAAAATCTCCATCGTCATTCGAACTTGACAATAAAATGGCTAGAGGACAATTGAAAAATGTCTAAGCTCATTTAGCGCATATAGAAAATAGCGCTGCGGAATATATTGAAAGTATGTCTATAGTCTATTCAGAATAAACTTGCAAACCGTCATTTGACAGGGTTGGGTAAGAGACAACCCTTGATAAAACGAAATATTTACAATATAATAATAACTATTTGTAAATGTCTTTAACTTTATATTACATCATATAAACACGGTGTGTTTTCTTCAAAATTGAATATCATTTTTCACATTAAACAATATGGAACTGTCAGAGCCTTAACATTATTTACATTTATTTTATTTTTCTATTGCCAAAAATTAATAAATTTCACCGAGATTTTGGCGAACCATCTAAAAGCTATTTCAACCAATGACCGAAGCTTAATTCAAATTCAAAAAATAAAAACGTTTGTAAGTTTATTCTGATTTCTGAATAAACTATAGTAGGTACCATACATGCACAATGTATGAGAGTTGAAAAAAATCTTACCCTCTGTCAATTTTGGCGAAAAATAGTATCTTTTTCCAGGTTTTGAACAGAAAATAGTATGTTTTTTCAGGTTTTGAATAGAAAATAGTATGTTTTTTCAGTTTCTGAAAACTACTCTACTTCGATTGTGAAAATTACCCTATCTCAAACTGAAGACCTTTTTTTTTTTTTTTGGTCGCTATTTTATTTTGAGGGCGTTTTGCAATCGTCGATGACAATTTGGAGAAAGAGAAAAAGTATCTTTTTTCACTTTCTCAAAAATTACCCCTCCCTGAAATCAGAAGCGTGTGCACCTATGGTAGGTACCCTTTATAGGCGCATAGAAAGTGCTATATAAAGAAAAACATGTTACATGTTAATTTGTGAAACAGGCTAACAATAAAATGGTACACGGCTTCATTTTGATTTTTTGTATTATTTCGATGTCAAAACCATAAATGAAGTGTCCTAGAGTTCCAAGTATAGAACCATTCGACACGGAATAGTCGACGATGGCTAGAAGCCGAAAAAATTACAAAAAAAACATTTTTTTAGTGTTTTTTCTTGTTTTTAAATTTTAACCTTTTTAATGCCGGAAAATATTTCAACATGAAAAACGATATGGAAATAAATATATTTATAAAAAAAATCTCCGTATTTCTTTGAATAATTTCAAAAATCATTAGGAAAATCTACTAAGTCTTTTACCACAATTTTGGACCGGCGAAATGTAAAATCATTTATTGTAATTTCTAAAGTCTAAATTCATTTTCTTAAGCACATAACATTCCAAAGCTTCTATTTTGCTCAATATTGTAGCAAAAACTCACAAGATATAGTGTGAATTCATAGCAACTAAAAACGACCGTAACGTGACGGCCGTTTTAAGAGCTTGACTTGGGAGCTTTATTACATATGTCAAATTCGCTCCTTCAATTGGTCATTTAAGAACGCTTGCATGCAAGCTCTCAAAACGGCCGTCACGTTACGGTCGTTTTTAGTTGCTATGAACTCACACATAGAAAATATCTGCAAATAATTTTGTCGAACTTATAAGTTATGTAGAGAGGGCATCAGATGAGATATCACTTAAGTCATATGGTCTCTGGGAAAAGCAGATTTTCAGAGAAATTAAAAACATTAAACGTCGGTCCGGTTGGTGTTCTATTAATTCAGACTTTACTTGCACCATTTTAATGCCATTTAAGTTTTTCGACGGATATAAAATAATACTATAATATACTTCATCAGTACACTAGGTTCAGATAATAGATTGTCATGCTTTCTTCTTATTATTCTTCTCTTATTTATTTATATATTTTTTTGTTGTTGTTTTGTTCCCCCTGACGTGATGCCGGGTCATTGCCAAAAATGTTTAGCGCTTATGTTCTCAAAAAGTCAGTCAAATTGTCTCATCATTATATTGTATAGAAAATAATAATGTGTGTCAATGTAAGATAATTCATATTTATTTTGTTTTTTTTTGTATATAATTTATAATAAGTTAAAGTTAAGTAAATGAAAAATAAGTAAGTACGTCCAATTAAGTTGAGTGTATAAATTTTTTGATCATTTAAATGTTTTGAATGGGTTATGTTTTTAAGCTGAACAAATCTTCAGTATTTATTATTGATATTTAATTATTTGATTGTTTTTTTTTTTCGTATTTTAAATTGAACTGTTAAATGAATGTATATTAATTAATATTGTTTGACTTAAGACTCTATATGCACAATTGATATTCATTAATTATACACTTTGGCGATGAAATCTGAAAGTCTGCATCTTAATGCATTTAACAATTTCAATGTTTAGAAGTAGGCAATGTGAGTAGTATGGATGGATAGCAAAAGCATTATAACATTTTTTCTATCTTAGCCAAAATGAAATATCATGACGCCCTCTATTTATTATTTTTACTATTTTTGCTTTGAATTTATGTTGATGTATAAATAGTCTTGCTTGATGCTTTCTACAATATCGTATATTTTGTTGAATAAATTGATGCTATCACAGCACTTTGTTTCTATTAGTGTCGAACGTCCATTATACTTAACCTTCCTCTTTTCATTTTCTCTTCATCTCGTATTCTTCTTATCGTTCGTTGTACACGGCATAGGGTTTTTTTTTTTCGTTTCGCATTGTTTTTGATTTTGTGTTTTTTTTTTATTTATTTTTTTTATTATTATTTTTGTATTTTTACCTACAATTTTGTTTTATCTGTTTTTTTTTTCTTTTAGAACTATTATATGTATAATATACACGGAGAAAGGTAATTTTCTTCGATTTCAGTTTATATTTATTATAGAAGATGTTTAACGTGTAATGAAGTAGATAATTTTAATTTAATTTTAAAATGTGAAATGAGGTTTTGGTGGATGGGTGAGGTGAAATGTGGGTGTACGATTTGTTTATTTGTTTCTTTTTTTTTTTTTAATATATTTTATTAAGACTTACGCTTCCTTCCATGTACCAATCGGTATGTAATCATACTTATTTCCATGCCGTTGATATTGATAAATATTATAGTAACCATATGCATCACCATCTTCATTAAAACGTATCTATGCAAAAGAATATACAAATAAAACAAAAAGAAAATATGAAGAAATTAAAATTGTGTATACATAATAAAGGATTATATATGTGAGTTTAGATGTTGAGCATTTGATTGGAACATTGATTTTGGCATTTACCTGTGTTCCTTGCAATCCAACAAATGTGACATTATGTATAAATTTTAATAAATCTGGTCCCAGTGGTGCTGGTTGGAGCTCTTCACAATTTTGAAATGGTATTTTACCGCAACGTACTTGAATAATATGATGTAGAGCATGTGCAATTGCATAAACCGCATCAACTAATTTTGTTCATATATGCAGTTAGATAAAATTATAATTGTTTGTTGGGCGCACATCATCATCCATAACGGTCAGTTGATAGTATGTTGAAAAATAGAAATGCATAGAAAAGGAAAAACGAATATATATTTTTTTGATTAAAGAGAGACTATATTTTTTTTTAAAATAAATAATTAAAGATAGTCTAAAATATAGAGTGTATCGACCAATTGATCAAATCTTTGTCTATATTATATTGTCTAATGTTTCTTCGTTAGTTCCAGCATTAGAAAGTTTATCTACCGTTAAGTTGATGCTAATGTTAGTACGATAGTAATTAAAAAAAATATGCTAGTCTATTTTTAAACGTCTATATCTATCTCTCTATCTATATCTATATTTATATATTTCTAATATATATCTCTATATAATAATTATTAAAAGTAATATCGCGATTAAACGATGTAAGTAACAATATTAGTAATGTCGTTAATAACGTCGTTAATAACAACATTATTAGCGTCGGTAGTAACTACGGTATTTTTTTGAGAAACTATTAATATCGACAACGTTATTACATTTTAAAAATAACGTGTCAATCGATGCCGTCTATAGGATACGTGTATAGAATTACATATTGGAAGACGCATTCATTTAATGCTCAACATCAGAATATAATTCAGAAGAATCATCTCAAATATTCACTAAATGCTTGAAATTTCGTTATATCCGTTTTAATTATCTGCAAACACTTTTAATCGCACATTTTCAGTCATTATTCAGTTGCTTGTAAATCTGTTAAAATCATTGAAACAATCATAGCAAACTGTCACTACTAATTCATTCGATTGCTATTTATTTATTTGGTTTGTTCCTATATCCGATCAAGTTTCAAATCAAAACACCCAAATGCAATGTTAACTCAGAAATAAGAACTATTTCGTCTTGCTCAAGATGCATAAGCCTCATCATAGTATACTTGAATTTAATAGAAAACGTAAAACACGTTTTCGAGATACTTAATCAAAATCAAAAACAAATAAAAAAAAAAAAAACTAAAAGGCACTTATCCTCATTTCAAAGAATGATGACGAATCACAAGATATGATATTGTTTCAAGCGTAATAGATTTATGGTGGTCACCCACTAAAATCGGTTCACAAAGAAAAATATATATGTATCACATTTCCAATGCTTTATTACATCAATAAATTGTTGAAATGAAGCACTAAGCTATAACATTTTTCATTAAAAATGTGTAGATTAAAAAAATGCCTTCGAGCAAAAATATCAGTAAATGCCGGAGATCATTTGTAATTGAAATTTCTAAAACCACTACACGACAAACAAAATTAAGATAAATATCACTATATTTTTGTGGAAAATACATTTGTATTCCGATGTCTGCTTCTAAACGTTTATAATACTACGTAACAAGCTGAAATTCAAACATTCAACTCAAGCTGTTATTGACTAATCAAAATTAAGTAACAAAATTACCAGGAAATTAAATTTCTGAATATACAAGAAAATTATATATATGTACCGTACATTTATTTATCTCTGAACACAGAACTTTTTCTGCGCCATTTATTCATTTAATGTTGCACTCACTTTTCAATGCAAGAGTTTGCATGGAAAAAAAGATACAGAAGGAGCGAGTATAGTAACGTTTTGGACAAAATTTTACTTCACGTGGCTCTGTTTTACTTTATGCAACCTTATTTTTTATGCTTCACACCTACTTCATTAATTATAAGAAATTGTGCCGTTACGCGAAGTTGTTGTGACTGTAAATCAACGTAATTCAAGAAATCGTAAATTGTTTAAAATAATTTTAATTTTGATTTTTCGTATAGTCCGTTTATATTTTTCATATATGGATTCATATGAATGAAATATTATTTCCAAATATGCTTCAGTGTAATTGCTTAGATATAAACGCAGACCAGTCTAATACCAATATTGACATAAACGCAGATTACCCAAAGGGTAACTTCAATTTACGACACAATAATTTACAACAACTATACAAATTTTATAACGACATCATAAAATATAAAATAATTTGTAAAGTTGTATAAAGTACTCTTTTTCCTGGGTTTATTTTTACTTATACATAGTAGAGTAGAACACATGAAGTTGCTACTTTTTTTATTCAATATGAAAAGAACTCATTCATTTTATTCGAGATTTTATTATTTGATACCAAGAAAATCAGTATCCGGTTAATATTACATCGGATATATTTTTAACTTAATTGATATTCCTTTCAATTTAAATTCTCATTATATAATTTTAATTTAGTTATATGAACCAATGCATTCTATTTTTTATAAATAATTATAAATTCATATTATTATTTTTTTGCTACGTAGATGAAATCATAGCAGCCATTTCAAACAACCAACAAAATTAATATGGTGGCCAAGGAATTTGTAAAATATCATATATGAAATTGAAGTTCACTCATAATATTTTGAATGACCAAATACTTTTTCTGGATTTTTTATTAATTAAAAATGAAAATGATACAATTTCAACGAATTGGCAATACACATCAACTTGGTCGCTGTGCTATTTGAACTATAATACTAAATTGCCATCAAGTTATAAAAGAAATACGATTGCATTATTACTTTTAGATGCCTGTAGTGTACAATCGGATATTAAATTTCATAATGAAAATTTTGAATAGCTGTTTAAAACACTTATATGAGCAATACTTACTTTACTATATCCATTTAATTTAATAGAAAACTTTAGTAAATTTCTTTGTGAACAATATTAAAAACTGGGATAATAGTAAAAACAAAAGAAATATTTTTTTTTACAAAAATATACAATAACTTGCGTGCCATTAATTTAAAATCGTGTCGTGCCATTTTTATTTTTAAATATACTTAATAATAATTAATTATTTAGCTAGCTAACTAAGTAAGAAAACATACCTAATACGGTGGATCGAATTTTTCAGAACTGCCGGTACCATCATTTTTTAAGTAGCATTTGGTCTCCTGAGTAACGTGTATAAA
>JAABKK020057019.1:0-10871 GCA_011634745.2 Catotricha subobsoleta
TAATAATAATAATAATAATAATAAAGAATGTACATTTTTCATATAGAAAGTATAATTATTTTCCTTATAATTTATTATAGAAATAGTTTAAATTCAATAGCAATATTATATCGCAGGCAAATAAAACGACGATGATTTAATACAATGTAGGTAAGTACTTACATCTTACAACTTAATTATTTTCATACGATGAATTACCCTAACAACCATTGAACAGTACTATCTTGCGGCAATCTTACTTTTACAATGATAATGAATATAATAGATGCGAAATAGTACTGTACATGCATATGAATGGGATAATAGATAGGTTGCAAAAGATCCAAATTTAAAACATATATATATATATGAGCTGAGAGCCAAAACTGACAAATAACATTTTAATTATTTCGAGATAATTGACAGTTAACGTAAACATGTGACCATCTACAGTCAAACTATTTGTTTAAGTAAAGTTTATTATAATATGAAAACTTTTGTGTTTAAAGTGGAAAGCAAAGACGGAGGTGTTTCTAGAACTTAAATATAAATCAAAATCATTAATTTTCGTCAATATTTTGTTAATCGAGGATGTGATGATGGCGAAAAAGGCAAATAGGTTTCACACAAAAACTGTCTCCAATATTGAATTTAAGTTGAGGACGAAACCTTTGGTCCTTCCCACGTGCATCTTGATTTAATATTATTCGATTATTTATATAGAAAGTTTTCCATATATTGGTTATTAGGGTGATTTTGTTTACAACAACACATAAAATTATTGAAAGCCGAAGGGTTTTTTCGTTTGCTTAGCTCAAAAAATTAAAACATATACTTATTGATTACTTAATCGATCTCGAGAATTGATGGAAGGCATCCTATGCTATGATTTTTTTTTAAATTTTAATTAAAACTTTCTACAAGAAGTAATAAATTAAAAATATATTTTTTTTTAACTAAATACGCTTTCTAAAACTTTCAAGTTTGGATCACTTCGTGACATATTGCGAGAAATAACTTCTATACACACCTGCAATGAAAGTGCTTACTAGTAGTTCACAATTGCTAGCCAAATAAACTCTGCATAGAAAACATATTAAATTATTTCTAACCATGCGACGCACAGCGTCCTTTTATAAAAATAAATAAGAATATATAAAAATAAATCACCCTAATGGTTATTGCATATATATAAGAAATAATTTGATTGTTGGCATACCACTAGACTAATCAAATAAAAAATAAAAAACAGCAAATACATAAAAGAATATTCATCTTCAAAACATTTCAAAAATTTATAGGAAATTCGATTGCCCCATATGAAAATTTTCTGTCATCAGACGGATGTAAAGAATTTAAATTTTTCGGATGTAGAATTCATAAATGCGTGAATAGAATAAATATATAAATATATGCATATTTTTTTTTCCTTTTAAATTATTTGTGTGTAGAACTGTAGACATTAACTACCGTCTAGATACTACTTACCATTGAACATTGTTGAAGTGTAACTATGCTGTTTTTTTTTATTTTTTCTTTAAGAACGTACAAATTGTAAATCAAATCGAAAATATTCTAATGATATTAGACTAATGCATATACAATACATAAAACACAAAATAAATACATAATATTATTATATCCTATATAAATATGTGGTAGAGGTACGCTCCCATTGCTAACAATATTTCTCAGAAAATTTATTGAATTTTGTTTGTATTTAAGTGCCGGTTATATAAAAATTCTTTATAAAGCTAACATATTTTGTGTATTAAATTTCGATTTATACAATTCTTTTTTGTAATGTAATGTATGAAATATTTCAAACTGTTTCCTACAATTTATGTTTATAAACATATAACATCAAGTGAATATAATGTTATGCGGATATATACTTCTATACGCAATGATTATATGTAATAGGTATGTCGTATGTTTGTTTAGTATAAAAAACATTAAATTATTTCTATCCCCTGAAATAATAATAAAAAAGAAAAAAAAAAAAAAGAAAAAAAGAATTTCTTGATATGCTTTGAAAAATAAATGTGATGCTAGATTGAGGTAAATGTAAGGAGTATGAATTGCAGGTTTTGCCGTCTTGATATTTATGTTTGACATGAAAGTAAGCTCAAGTTCAGAGGTACAGGTATATTTTTATATTAGAGCAGCATATCGTGTGGGTGCAATATACACATGTCAACATTCACATTACATATCAGATATTTTAATACACATTTTGGCATAATTTGAATTCTTTGGGGATACCGAATGTGTCAAGAATTTATTCAGACAACCTGATCTAAATATAAACTTTTATTAATAAAACTGATATGCAAATAAAGCAATGGATAATTTTAAAGAATTTCTTATTTGAAATTTTAAATATAAAAAAAAACACACAACATTAAAAACTTGTAAACTGTTTATTTCTATTTTCTACTCAAAATATAATTAAAAAATCAACAAAAAAAAAAACAAATAAGTTTACCAACACATGTAAATTTAAATATACGATATGCACAAAAGTAATATTTTTTTTAAATTTTGTAAGGGGTTTAATCTCTATGTATAATCCTTTCACAAAATTTACGCAATTATTTGCTATCTACATCGCAACCGACATAAATCATGTTGAAAGATATATAACGTATTTCGTACGCGGTGATTCAGAATATATATTATGCATATTTGCTGACGGAAAGCTTACTTATATAGCTAGTTTAGCAAAACAATATGAGCAAGCACTCAATTTTGGTTACCAACGTCCTACATCCTACGCAATAGTATTTTTTATGTTGTTGGCAAGGGGAACCGGAACAACATATAGGGATTACATTTAAAACCACAATGGTGCCTAATATTTTTCCACTAAGGGATTTTTTATTTTAAATTGAAAACCATTTAAATATATATATAATTATATATGTATTTATATATATATATATATATGTGTGTGTGTATTAAACTGGCCCTCAAAACACTTCTTTTTTTTTTTAAACTTAAAGTGGTTAAGGTTTTTTTTTTATTCATTTGGGCCCTAATAATTCAGGGTATTAATTTAAGATTTTTAGAATTTAATTACCTTTCCAACGATGAGAAAGTTAACGAAATCGGTCAAGAAATGACTGAGCTATGAATTTTTATAGCATACCGTGGCACTCCTTGCTTGATATGGTTCATATGTAATAGAGCAAGAAACTGCTATAAAAATTTGTTAATTTTCACACCGTTGGAACTAAATTCTCTATTAAATAAAATCGTTATTTTTTTTAATTTAAAAATTCCGTTGCGACGTCTAAAGCTTTCCCAAAAATGCTAAAATGAATACCCTGATCTCTTAGGACCAAACGAACAAAAAAAAAACCCTAAGCACTTTAGATTTCAAAAAAAGTGTTTTGTGGGTCAGTCTATAATATATATATATATATTATGTATTTCTATGTATTAAAAAAAGCTTTAAAATCTATAGAATATTATTCTAATTGTATATTCGATTAACAATAGATTTAGCACCGGTTGGTCATGTATGTAGTAATCAATAAATTAATCATACATGTTTGATGCGATTGCTGTACACTCTTGACAGAAGCTTATTTTTTTCATATAGAAATTCTAACTGCAGTATTTAAAATACTATTTACAACATAGATTCGAAGCTATTCCATTTTTTTTAAACTTTAATTTAATTTTGCCATATCCATTGTAAAATAAATAACAGCATCAGAGACGACGCTACCTTTGCTGGCGGCGCCTTAGGCAATGTAATTTTCTGCACGCTTTGTTCAAATTCGACTTCAAATAGTGTCTCACACAATATAAAAAAAAAGAGGAGAAATTACGCGTTGACGCGTTTTTGTTGCTCTAGGCTGCCGCCTGCTGAGTCTAAACCTTATGTTGCCATTGCCACTGAACTAACCTATAGCCTACTTATTACATATCGACATTAAGTGCCATTTTTTATTTAATTTTTTTTTTTCTTAGCAGTAATTTTCTCTTTTGCTGTAAATGTTCTACAGTCTACACAAACACAATAGCTTATGCGTTTGAGTGATTTTACATGTTAGTAAATAAAAGCTCGGTTGCTCTTCGTTACACATTTTAAAATAATTTTCTCACAATTTAAGTTTCACTGTTGCATTAAATTTTTGGTTTATGCAAAGTGTAATGTATGTAGGCACTTCATATAGGTATTATAAATGGTGAAATAGAAAGTAGAGTTCTTTGAACTTTTTTGCTCAGTATAATTGTAAGCTTTAATTTAAGTTCAAATATTTTTAATTTTTTTTTTTTGAAGGACAATTTAATAATAATAATAAACGGACAATGAGTAATTATACAATGAATAATGTCACATATAAAAATTTTAAAAACTAAATTGTGTAAAAAATGCTTTCTGTTGACAAGCTATTCATATAAATTAAATAAATTAGATTTAATTGTTTATCAATATCAAAAAAAAAAAAAAAATGCATTTATAAACTGTCATTCCCGTGTGCAGTACACCTAAAATTGATAGAGTAGTATAATATGACTACAAACACAAGATACGATCAAATAAATGTAGGTACATGTTTGTTATTAATAGCATTTCGAATTGATTTAAATACCTACAATACGTTTTCCAGGTAAAACAAAATGCAAAGATAATGAATTTCGGACGTCACATTTTCACGAGACCCCCCTCCCCCCTGTCAGAAATGGTCACATTTTGCCAGACCCCTCTCCCTACACCCCTCCTCCCTAAGACGTGACGTCCTTTATGGACAGCCCCTTAGGTGGATCGACTTTTTTTTTCCTACCTTCTACCATGATTTTCTGAGTTGCATTTTGTCCTCTCATTAACGTGCTAAAAGAATTTTGAAAATAAATGAGATCTTCGATGTGCTCAAACGACCCACAAGGTAGAAACTCGTAGCTTTTTTTTTAACCTCGAGATATTTTTTTTTAAACCACGAGGTGGTTTTTTTTTTAACCTCGAGGTGTTTTTTTTAAACCTTGTTCTACCTTGTGGGTCGCTAGAGCACATCGAAGATTTTTCTCGAAAAATTAGAAATGGCTTTATTTTAAGATTAATTTCATACTGTCCTAAAGCTAATATACAGCCATTATAAAGTAAAACTAAAAACAGTCCTTGAATTATAGGAATAATATTGAAAAATTATAGAAACTAATTCAGATTATTTATAATGGAAAATCATCAAAATGTATAAAAAGCTGCTTATATAAAATAAGATATCATTTAAACATTAAAATAGTCACGATATAAAGAATATATATTCTTTAACTTAATCAGATAAGAAAAAAGGAAATAAATAAGAAACTTGGTAAATTATGTTGATTTTGTGATTTTAGGTTGGAATAAAATGACCATTTTTTTTTTATTGTGAATCCAACATTTTTGATACTAACACACAGTTTGCCAATTTATATAATATTTTTGCAACGACTAAAGCATTTTTCATTTGTGATAAATTGATAAAACTCATTCCTACACCCAGAACTAACCCTTGAATTATTTGGGATCAATAGAACTGACTAGGAACTAAAGCTCTATCAACATAATAGAACATCTTCCCGTACGTATCTTCCCGTTGGTGCAATGTATCTAAATTTCAGGATTTATTTTTTTGAAAAATAAGTAAGTAAGTATATTAAATTTCAAATAAATTATAAGCGTTACTATGATAAACATGGAAACAGAATATTGCCGTTTTTCTGTTTAAATATTGATTAGAAAAGTATAAAGTCAACCAAACACTGACATTTGAAATTTATAATTTAAATTCTGACATATCCAAACAAGATTATATAATTGACTGCCTCGATAATTTTTTTTTTCTTTTTTGTGGACAATCGGAGATTTTGTTTAAATCGAAATAGTTTTAATATTAATAGAGATTTAAAAATTGTGCGTATTTAACATTCTTTAATTAAATAATATTATAATCAAAGTTTACTTGAATTATTGAAAAATGCAAATATTTGATTTGAATGCACATAAAGATCCCTCTATTTATTGTTTGTAAGACAGAAAAGGAAAAATAACCAAAACGAAGATTTTAGTTCTAGCAAAGAGTTGTTATACTAACAGTTTCAAAGATAAATTAGCATGTTTCTCTAAAATCGAGCAAGTCCACGCGGTAAATATTTTCTATGACCGTACTATGTTAATTATAGTTTGGATGATGAAAAATTTTACAATGTCCTCTTCAACAACAACAAAAATATCACCAACATTATCATCTACATCCAACGGCGCCAAAGAAGGAAAACCATGTATGGCCCGGAACAAAAGTTCACTCCTTCACCTATTTTTTTGAGATTGAAGGTCGCAAAACATGGAGTTTTTGACTAAAAAACTCATAAAAACATAAAATAAGGCGAAAAACTCCATGTTTTGCGACCTTCAATCTCAAAAAAAATAGATGAAGGAGTGAACTTTTATTCCGGGCCATACATGGTTTTCCTTCTTCTAACAGATTAATGAACATAATAAAACTTTTATTTCATCAAAAAAATTAACCGTTGTCAAAATAGCAAAGTCGGCGCCGCTGTCTACATCAACAACATCAGCATCAACAACATCATCACCAGCAATATAAATATCTAGCTAAAACTAATAGTAACAGCAATCGTGGTCAGTGTCGGATTGAAAGATAATCGGCCCACCGAAAAAACGACACTACCGGGCCATTTTTTTTTTAAATGTATACCTATATAATATGTATTATTAAAACAACATATCTTCAAAAAAATATCATTTATTATTTGTGAGCATATATTATATTTTCTTTCCTACAATAAAAGTTTTTGGAATGGCTTGCTTTCTTTTGCTGATGTGTCAATAATTTTATCTTTGTCTATAATTTTAATAACATATCATATTCTGTTGACATTTATCAAAAAGGTTTCTAAAATTTCTCGGCCTAGTAGAGCTCTTAAACGTGATTTAATAATTTGTAATTTTGTATGTCAGGTAACTTTTCTTGTATTTCCATATCTGTTATCATTTCGATTTTATGTTTGCGGTATTTCACAAAATCCCGAAGCTTTTTC
The DNA here is from genome assembly GCA_011634745.2 of Catotricha subobsoleta. NCBI lineage: Eukaryota > Metazoa > Arthropoda > Insecta > Diptera > Cecidomyiidae > Catotricha > Catotricha subobsoleta. The sequence goes on from JAABKK020057019.1 coordinate 7,036, forward strand.
ATAGACGACGCTTTCAAATTTATTGAAAATTTCTTCTAAATCATGTTTTGCATTTTATATAAAACCAAATGATTGAACATGAACATATGGTCAAGTCCTTCAGTTTGAAAATAATTTGATATGGGGGTCAAAATCTTAAATATATATAGAAAGAAAAACGAAATTAATATTGTTTCAAATTTTAGTCAATTTTGTAGAAGTACTTTCGCCTCAGTCGTTTGACTTCCATTAAAGTCATCGCTTAATCAAATAGTGTCTAGCACTTTGATCAGCGTTAAATAAACCATTGATGAATTTTCTCGTTTAGAATCATATGAATCGAATATTATTTCAAGAGACCTGGCTTTACTTCCCCAACGTGTATTTTATATTTTCTCAATCTTTTTAGAACATTTTTTACATCAGCTACTAATACTCCATATGTTCATTTTTTTTTGTACAAATCACTAATGAAAACTGCGGTTTTATTCAATAAATCATCGCCACGACTTGGTGTAACTGAGACAGACAGTGATAGTAGAAATATTTTATTCACATTTGTTATCGACGAATTCTATAAAACTTGTGTAAGTAAGTATAGTTAGGTGTTTAATTTTTATTTTGAATATTTTTTTGCATTGTTTCAGAGTAAAACACCGACGTATCTGCAAAAATAGTCACTATTACTAAATATATAGCATAAACCATAGCATTGAATGTGCATTGTGTTTTCTTTTTTCTTTTTCTTAACTCAACGGCAAAACTTTTGATTTTGGTGCCAGCAGTCCTTAAATGTAAAACTGATAAAAGTGTAAATTCAACCAACAAAATATTCATATGTTTTTGGGTGGCAGCGGTTCCAATCCCTGCCTACAATACTCATTCGTGTCATATCTGCGTAATTATAATGATTTAATATTATATCAGTGTCAAGTAAATTTGACTGCAATTTAGATACTTTCTAAATACTAAATACGAAATACAAACAAAACATTTATGAAACTATGTAAAACTTCATGATAAAGTTTTGTTATTATGTCATTTCTATAAGATATAAGTCTTGGCTTACATATACGATAAAGTTTTAAGCTACATATTATAAAATATCCCTAGTGGATTTTTTTTTCGAAAAGCATACTATAATAATAATGAATTTTATTATGAAATTCTAACTGAAATTTATACATATATTTTATGTATGGATTGATGCTGTTTTCGCTGGTATGTTTTTGGTATGTTTTTGGTATGTTTTTGTTATGGTTTTCCATAATCAAATGCACTTTCGATTTATTTTAAATTCAGTATTGAAAAAAAAAAAAACATACAATCTATACTCGATCCATACTGGCAAAATCTTAAAATAAAACTTACCGTACTTAATCCAGAAACCATAATTAAATTTAGTATTTACCTAAACCACATAATAAATTTGATTAAGTATGGAAATGAACTGGGAATTTATGGACTTTAAAATATATTTTTATTATAGATCAAGTATAGATCATATATGGATCAAGTATGGATTGGGTAATGGGTATGTTTTCTAAAATGTTATGATTTTTGTATAGGTTCATGCTATTTTTGCTATTATGGTTTTGAAAAAAAAATTCACTAATGAAAATACAGCAATCTTAAACACAAACATTTTTTTTAATTCTCTTTGCTTTTTTTTTATATTTAATTTAATTTATTTGAAATTTTCATTACATTTATTCTAAATTCTAAGTACAGTAGAGATAAAATTTATAAACAACAATAATAAAAATAAAACCAACTTGCTCATTTCTATTTTTTTTCTTCTAGTAAAAGTAAGTAGCTATTTAAAATTATTATGGTAAGTACTTATAAAACGTTCTCAGCATAAAGAATATAAAGTTAGCAGTCCATACTCCATATTTATAACTTATAGTAAGAAGAAACCATAAGTTTTCATTTTTTTTTTCAGGTTTTATGAATTTCTTGCAAATTATTCATGAATGGAAGTGTAAGTACATAAATATATTTATTTTCTAAACTAATTTACTGAAGAGATGGTAAGTGCTAACAAATTTTATATTCAAAATTAGTTGTAGTTTTTATACGACATCGTTAATCGTTTTGAATAAATATTTTATTTTATAGTCTATAGAAAATAGAACTTATGAATAAATTTCATTAATTTCGATTGAAAATGAAATGTCAGCCAACCAATAAGATAATTATGACTGAAATAAATAAATATTTATAAAAGCTCTGGGTTTTTTTTTTATAATAAACTATACAGATTTCAAATCTAGTGTAATATATTTAAAATGAGACGTCTAAAGACCAACCTAGCGCTTACCATTGAGAGAAGTTTCTTTTATCCATTTTCACAATAACAAATAAGTAAATAGATCATTACAGTTTTCTAATAAAAAGCTTTTAAGACCCATTTCAAAGTTATAAAACACAAAGTGACCTTCTTTTTCTGTATTCTGTACAGCTATCTTAAACATACATACCTAACAATATCTATTCATTCATTTCTATTTGTGCAAAACAAAATTATACACATCTGAATGTAAACTATAAGTCAGTTTGCATTATATATAGAGTCTTTAGCCTTGTGAAGAAAGTTATTTATGTATTTAATATTAACTTCATATCCCAAAAAGTGTCTAACGAACACGAACTAATAAAGTTTTCTCGATTCTTTTTTTTTTTGGTTTTATTTTATTATTTAGATACTTGACAAAATATATGATGATAATAAGAACGCTGAATACGAATTGAAATATTCAAACAACTAACAATAACATCGAAGAGAGAATAGAAAATACAATATGTGTTCCATCTTCATATACAATAATATAATAAAGTACATAAGTTTTTGATGCTTTTTCATTCATCAATCAAGATAAAAGTAACATTATATTGATAAATGAACGCGACGATTTAGAATTGTAAAATAAAAGGATGAACAAGTAAGTACTGAATTAGACAACATGCTGAAAATGGAAAATTAGAGAATTTCTATATAGACATTTCATAATTTATACCTTGAAATTCTTAATCCATATATGCATAATATACCTACATAATTTTAAGTATAGGATTTAATATCCGGAAAAACAGTAGCAAATATGTATAAAAGTATATATTAAAACTGATTGAATACCTTTTAACGTACGGAAGTATGTGTCGCTTTGGAAGGATTTACTCGTATTTAATTTCTAAGTACATTGGGGTGACAATTTTTTTATATAAATAAATTTAATGCAGATAAGTTTCGAAGATAAGTACATCACGAGTTTGAGTTCAATTAGCGAACAGCTCTAAAGAGTATTATATACTTACGTATCGTGGAGAGTTAATTAAAAACATAAAAATCAAATCAAGAAACCAAAATCTATATACATATTTTAAGGGACCAAAAATCCTATCACTAGATCCTGAGGTTCAGACCACATAAGAAAAAAATTTATCGGAATCAAAAATAACACTAAAATGAACAAAAATTATAAATATTCACATATCCGGTGAATTAAAAAAGGCTTAAAATTTTATTAGAATAGATATTATAATTTAATATAAAAATATCTACTCATAAGAAATAAAATTACTTATCGAATCACATGCAAAATCGTTCACATCAGAACTTTCCGTATACGTGAGAAATAGAATGATTCATGAATTGACCCCCTGCATCACAAATGAATAAATATATACATAAAGCCGCAATACTTTAAATAGTCTGGCATTATAGTTTTTAAATTCCTATAACGTATATATAAAAGTATACTTCATTCATAGCATTAAAATTAGGGCTGGGAATAATATTCGAATAATTCGATATTCGAATACTTAAGGAGCGAATATCCGAATAATGCATTATT
>JAABKK020057051.1:0-10867 GCA_011634745.2 Catotricha subobsoleta
ATTGAAAGATAAAATAATATTTATAGCTGAATTAATAAAAATAAAGGAACATTAGAAACTATGAGAATACATAGAAAGAACAGAATAGATTTGTTTATATCGTATAAATATAATGGATATAAGATTGTTTTTATATAGTGGACGTAACAATATAATAAACACCCCCCCACCCCTATTAATATTTTGTCACATTTAGTCACAAAATTCCAAACACCCCCTCCCCCCTCAGCGCGTGACGTCTTTTATGAACGACCCCTTTTTCCTAATATTATTGTTATTATTATAATCTATCTAATGCTGGGAACACACTATAGCACGTTTATTGTCGATATCGACAACTTTATTGTCGAAAATAAATCTTTTTATCTTCTTTCAAGTCATCTTCGTGAGCATATTGGCAATAGAAATTGGACAATAATATTGTCGAATATTGGACAATAAAATTGCTAGTGTGTTCTCAGCGTAAGTTAAGATTATCTTTATTGCCTAATGATCTGAGGAATATATGCAGATGATCACCAAAGTGATCTGTACCACTGCGTTTAGTTGAAAAAAGTTACTTCAGTATTATTGGCACTAATACCTAAAAACGGTACTGGTACTTAAAGAAAATACTTGGTACTTCATTACTTATTACTTCAGTACTGGAAATAAGTACGAGAATCTTCTGCATTCAGCTTGTTAATTTGCTTATTTTGAACGGTTAAACTTAACTTGGGTTTGTTATTCTCGTTTGGCTATTCATTATATTGGTGGTTACTGGTTAAAGCGACTCTTTTTTTTTGGAAATGGTCACTTTAAATCAAATGGAAAGTACTTATTGTAATATCAGCACGGCAGTTTTAGTACTTGATTTTGCGAATATGTACTTTGTGCTTTGTAGTTCGATAATACATAACCATTCGCAACTACTGCGGTATTTAGTATCGTAATCGGCGACACTTACTTCGGAATGATTATATATATTGTGTTCTTTTCAATTTTTAATGCTATTTAAGATTTTTATTAATTTATTTGCCATCAGATTTAGCAACCAAACCAATATAAAGTAAATGATAAAATAATTCGAAAAATGAGCAAACTTACCAAGTCTTTATATAAAAACTATTCTCATTAATCGAAACTTTCAAATTATAAGACATTAGCAATAACAAAACATTAAAATCCAAGTATGTAAACGCCGCCGTAATAACGTTAAGTCCGGGGACTCTCTGTGAATTGCGCCTAAACATATTATATTTTATTCATTTTCGTTTTTAAATTAAATTTATACAAATATTGCAAATTGATAATTATATTAAATAAATAATAATGAATTGAAACACACAAATTGCGATTGCCCACAAAAAATAAAAAAAAAATAGTTATATGCTTTGGTTTGAATGATATTTTCTTCAAAATAAAATAACTGAAATTATAATTAAGTAGACATAATAAAAAGAATTGAGTGAAACAAATTTGTTTGGCAACAAGACTAACGACAAATTTTTACTTAGCGTTTTGCTTGGATGCATTTCTATATATAATGTAATTTTGTATAGAAAATTCAAACGATATGGTTTGTATCAAACAAAACAAAAAAAAATGATTATTCTAATGTGCGTTTCATATTCAAACAACGCACATAAATTATATGACAGAACAATATTTGCATATCTAATTGAATTTGATTTGTGAAAATACTTAATTAGATGCACATTACCGATTATATTTATAAACAGAGAGTGACATTAATTGCTTCCCAGATTATAATCTGATGAGCATACTAAAAAAAAAAAAAATGTTATTTAGATAGTTTTTTTGATCAACCACAAGTAAATATGAAAATTTGAAATTTTCCAAATGATAAAATAGAATTCAATATTTTTATGTAACCATAATCGGTGGGTGCAAAATATATTTTTTTTTTTTTTTAAAAACATTTCATTGATATAAATTTAGATTTCGGCTGAGTGAATGGTCTTTAATGCATTAATTGTAAATAATAATTTTAAGTAATAAATATATAGTCTCATGCAGCATTTAAATTTGTTTCTAGAAATAAATGTTTTAAAATAAACCAAACTGAAAATATTGACCTAAATCATCATACCAACATTTTATTGATTAATTAGCTTAATGAAATTTCGATATTTCCTTTGCACTTGTTTTTTTTTTTTTCTAAACTGTAGCGCAATTTCAGCATAAAATTCATTCTCTTGAGTTAGTTTTTTTTTTATTTTTTCACTTGATTTTCAAAGCACTAACTAAAACATCGTATAAGATGACAACAACAACAACAACAAGACAAAAATGAAACAAAATAAAATAAAAAAAAGTATTTTTTTTTCCTGGCTGCCAAAAATAGTTTCCTCTTCTCTGTCTTCAATAGAATTTTAGGTCTTATGGGTTCATCATACATAATATGAAACGCTGCTTCTATCGGAAACTCAAGAGTTCAGTTATATATTAATGTTTATAATAATTTCAAGTGTTAATTTACGACAGTAGGTATAGCTATGGCAGCATACTATTTTAGTACATTTCTGTTTAAAAAAAAAAAAATAAGAAAAAAGAAGAAAAATAAGAAAAGTTAGTGAATCTGGGAAAGGAAATTGCGAAAATATGATCTTTTTTTTCTTTGTGCTGGGTATTATTTATATATTTATTTGTAGAGTGTACGCACATATAGTTTATATGTATGCGGTATGCCCTAAGACTATTGACCATTGAATACGTTGAATACTAACTAAGGTAATGATTAGAGTCTAGCATACAAATTTAACTATAATTCAGGAATTTATTCATTAGTCTTTATTTCACATATATTTATTATTAAATAACTATTTATAAAATGTAATGAAGAAAATTGTAGAAGCTTGTAAGCTTTTTTACTCAAATCTTTTCGCACATTGATAATAAACCGCAACTTGATTTTGATATAGTAACAAAATGAAAATGAAGAATATTAATAACTTTTTCGAAAAAAACAAAAAAAACAACAGAATTAATTAATTTTGATATATTTTTACTCTTTTACTTGATTTCAGGTGATCGTGCCATGAGTCCAGCCCAGTCAGAAGATTCCGGTTTAGCAGCCGATCGTGGTACAACATATGCAACAATATCATTACCACGTGAAAATGCACCGGCAATGGGAATCATTTTTTTAGGTATGCAGTAATTATTTTCAAATGAATAACAAAAAACGAATAAAACCAAAAAAGAAAAAACGAGTAGAAAAACAAAAATATTTAGAAATTTATGTATTTTTGTTTGGCTGATACAGTATCGCATTTGAGCCCATCATCAATCATTTTTAAAGGAGACAGAACACAAAAGGTGTATTACTCATTTATATGGCACGCAAATAGGTTCATTAATTACACACAGAAAACTGAAATACAGATATAGATATTTTAAATCATATACCTATGGGTCAAATGGCATTCATGCAACAAAAACCAAACAAAATACAATCAAAATATATCAAATACATATATTAATTATGTCAACTGTCTCATTACTCAAAAATATACAAACGCTTAAAATGACGAAGCTTAGTGTGATATAAAGTTTATATTTTTATAGACTTCCTACTCGCAAAGTCGCAACTATAACTAAATGAAAATGTATGGCGCCCCATTTATCAACATATCGCACATAAAATATAAAATTTTCATTTTATAAAAACAAATTTTTAAAATTTTATAATATTCTATATCACGAGCATAAAAACTATATAGAATATATACAATATTAATATGTGTAACTGTAGTTATATTAAGTACGAATTACAATTACAATACTATGCCAATATTTACAGGGTGTTTTAGTTAAAACATTACACATTTTTTTTTGGTCGTTAAATGTAATACGATTTAGGGCCGGTTTATCAATTTTTGTTATTTAACTATTGGTTATAAACATACAAACGCTTTGTTTTAATGTCAGTTTAACCTCTGGCTAAAAAGTTCAACACATTCTATCATACAAGTGTGCTAGGTTAAGTTAATCGATGGATGGACTACCGATTAACTTAACTAGCACTAGATTAAACTGACATTAGAACAAGTATTTTTCTGTTTAACCGGTAGTTAAATCGAAAATTGATAAAACGACCCTAAGGTTTAGTTATTCATATGTGTCTTTAAATGTAATTGATACGGTTTATGGTGTTTCCAAATATGTCATTCAGCGCTTCACTTTTCCTGCACTGAGTGCAGTTTTGTAAATTAGAAAAGTGCACTCGCTCAGTGCAATTTTCTTTGCTCAGTTCAGCACTGAACGTTTCTGAATTACGCTTTTCAGTGCAACACTCATTTTTCAGTGCGGCACTAGTGCAACTTTTTGACACCGTCATTTTTTTCAGTGCGGATAGTTGCACATTGCACTAAATTTTTTATCATGAAATTAAAAAAAAATAAAAATATTTCTTGAATTCAAATCAAATAAGAAAATAAAAAATTTCAGTGCAAAACTTAACTAGTGCAGATAAAAAGTGCACTGAAAGAGTACGCATTTATTTAACTGAAAAATGTATGCACTGGCATTTTTTAAGTGCAAAACTTAATGTCATATTTGGAAACACCATTAGTCGCTTGTGGTCCAGAAAACAATAAATCTTACAAAATGATTATCTTAAAATGGCTAATATGTCGTTGAAAAATGGTGTGATTTTTATTTAAAACACCCTATATTTCAATTACATTGAATACACTAATTCTTATAGTAGATATATATTATACATAATAGTATATTTAAATGCTAGATAAAGATATTTGCCGGTTCTTTTTCGTACGTTTGTATATGATATCTTTTGCCAATTTTTGTGAAAATTATGAATTCTTCTTTTATTCTATTTTTTTTTTCTTGGCAATCTCAAGTGATATGTTTGTCTGCTGTATGTGTTATTCTTTCTTTATTATCATATTCTTTTTTTTTTGTTTTTTGTTTCTATTATGTATGTTACGTTTGCGAATTGACGTAATCTTAAATATATAATATTTAAATTGTCATAATTATAAACATTATTAATAAATGATATTCGTGATATATGATGCGAACACATCGTCATTGAAAATATTTAGCAAAAATATATTTGATGAACATTCTGTTTTTTTATTTAAGAGATCTGATACGGTTGTCTTTGAAGACCTTGTGCTCTTCATTAAATGTTGATATCAGATTACTTTCGTTTAATGATTTTATACAAATATGCGCTTATCTTATATGAAGTATTATACCTTCGATACACTATAGAGTAAATAAGCATTCGCGCAGTTTATAATTAAGGTAACTTCGTTCTGACTGGCTCATTACGAGTTAATGACAATTCGATACTTCATTATCTCTATAGTATTATACTAAAGATACACTAAAAAGATAATGAAGTATCAAATCGTTATTAACTCGTAATGAGCCAATCAGAACGTAGTTATCTTAATTATAAACTGCGCGAATGCTCATTAACCCTATAGTGCGTATCGATACATTTTGTATACAAATATCAATTTGTGAATTATTGAAAACTTTAATCGACTTTAATAATACAAATATAGATATAATTCCAATGAACTAAGATTGAAAATTTGTCACTCATTTCAATTTATTCATTTATTTATTGTGATCTCTCTTAAGCGGGCTGCTTTAACGACAATTTCAATTGAGATTATGCAAATAGGTCATGATGAGATTCTCGACTGAACTTACTGTCACTGGTTTACCAATTATTCGACTGAAGTTGGAAAACCAATTCAAAAAATGAATATCGAAATAATTTTGTTCCATTTTAAGTAGTTCTTCTTTTAAAATAATTTCTCGTCAACAAAATATTCTTTTAATGCGAATTTACATGAAACGGATACTTTCAATCCAACAATTTAGACGTACGTATTTCTAATCTTATAAAAGGAATTAAAAATTCCAAAAATCTAACACGTAATTAAATTAATTAATTAATTTACTTTAAAATATGAAATTGGTCAATATTAATTTCATTGCGTATACAAACAAGCATTCACGATTCTTATAAACGTGCTGAATATTCAAATTTTCTTTTTCTTTATTTTCAATTCGTTTATTTTTCATAATATTGAAATAAAATAAGATAAGAATTGTTTCGAATGAATGAATGAATTAATTAATGCGTACCAGTTGTTGGGAAAGATTGACGATCTTATCTAGATAGATTTCTCTTTTTTATCTTTAACTAACCTATTATTTAAATATTAATCATCTTTTTATCTCTGGATAATAGATAAAAATACAAAATTAAATATTTAAACGTACGCTTCCCTCTATGTTCGGTGATATTTTAATAAACTTTACGTAAAGAAGACTAATTATCTTATGTTTCTTTAAAACGATGCGTATCACTATCAATCAATGTTTCAAATTAGTGAAATATAATATGAAAAAGTTTGATGAGAATTTCTTTTAGAACACGTATAATCATTTTCACGAAGCTTCGATTACCATAACTGAATACAAATATTCGGTTGATTCCTTGAAGTTTCGTATTCGGCGTATATATTATACATACATACATACAATCCAGGGGTTATTTCAAGTGGTTGTTCTAAGTCGACAAATGGTAGGTAGCTCTATAAATCTATTTACACTCATTTACATATAAAAATGTATTAACTGATACTTTTCTTTTGGACAAATGGTAGTTCTGGTACCTCTATGGTAGCTCTAAAAATCTCATATAAAGTAAAAATTATTCTATTTAATTAGGGATCGGAAAAGCAGTCTTTTTTTGTCTTCAAAAATGACATTGCAAAAAAAATCCTCGAACCTTTAGTAGCTCTAAACAAACCTTAAAATAACCTCTGATACAATCATACTGTATTCGTTTCCTTAATTTCCTTAATTTTTTATGCATATATTCGTTTCCATTAATTAAATCCCGTTTTACGGCAGCTCTATCTCAAGGAAATCGCTTATCAGTATCTGTATTTAAAAGTGCCTATACTCTATGAATTATAATAATAACTAAAAAACTAATCTTCTATTTTTATTTTGCATGGAATACTAAATTCAAATTTTTAAAAATGTTTTAAAAATTACCTAGAAGTTGCATCTTTATCTTTCATCTAGATGATTTTTTGGACAAAAATCTGTATCAAATCATCTTTCCCAACACTGGATGCGTACCCAAGTACGTATTATAGGCTCTCAATGCGTTTGTTATATATGTTTTCTAGACGATATAGATTTAAAACGAATCTTTTGTTTTTATGTATATTTTCATTTATGTATTATGAATTGCATAAGATTTATTAGTAGTCTAGTCATTGGTAATGATAATAAATTTAACTTTTTCCTGCGTTAATATTATATAAACTATAAATTCATTTATGGCTCAGTTATGTGTTGTGTAATAAATAATAATTATTTTGTGTTATGTTTAGATTACATTATATTTTAATGGGCTCCTTAATAAAAACCTTTCAATTATTTGAAAATACTATGTTTTGCGTTTCTTTTCATTTAAGTAGAGAGACACTTTATATAATTAGTAATGCATATTTAATATTATAATTTAAATGTACTTCATTTCCTGTTTATACAAAATCAAAGTCTCATTACAAATAAAAATAAAAGAAAACAATTTATCCATTTAATTTATTTCTTTGATATTTTCTATGGATTATGCGTCATATGAAAAATATGTAATATGATTTTATAGTGAAATGAAATTAGTAGTCCTACACTTTCTACCACACAGATGAAATTATTTTATTCATCTATACCGAATTAAATGCTGAATATTTTAATTTCTCTTTTAACTATTTCACTTACAGAACGAACAGACTTATCTTATCCACCAATTATAAGTTTATTAAATCCACTTGGACCAGCAGCTGATTTTCTAGCACCGGGTGATAGAATTCATCAAATTGATGGGATCGCAACAATTGGATTAACCAATAATCATGTTTTAAATGTTTTATTAAGCGGTGATCAACCAGCAGTTGTTGAAATAGAATATTGCTTACCAGAATACAGTAAATCATTTATTTTTTTTTGATGAATTTTTAAAAGATCAAAACTGAGTTGTCATTTTTTTTTCTTTTAAGTTTCTCAAAACAGTTTATGTGTTACATCTAAACTGGCTCAAATAACGATTGAACGGGAAAACGGTTGTTTGGGATTAACATTACGTGGTGGCGGTGATTTCCCATTAATTGTAACAAATGTAAGACCACATGGACCTGTTTTTAAAATTGGACGTATTAAACCCGGTGATCGATTGTTACGAGTTGATAATGTAATGAATTTTTTTTGGTTTTTATAAATATATATTCCAGTAAATAAATTAATTTTTGGAAAATAATTTTATTTTATTTGTTTAGATTTCATTAATTAACAAATCACTATTGGAAGCTCAACAAATATTAAAATGTGGACACGTGTCTGGCTTCACAAATTTAACAATTGAATATGATGTATCGGTAATGCAAAGTGTTGAATTTTCATTAGGACCATTGCTCATTGAAATTGAACGACCGATGAATGATAAACTGGGTCTTGTTTTGAGTAATTATTCAAGCATTCAACATCATACAATGGATAAAAAAAATGAAATAAGTCCGGCTGGTATATATGTTGCTAGTATACTTCCGGCTAGTATAGCTGATAGGTGTGTGATAAATGTTCTTAACAGTTGTGCAATAAATTGTCTGTCATAAATACTATATTTTAACTAATTTAAACAATTTACAGATGCGGTGCATTATCAATTGGTGATCAAATATTATCTATTGATGAAACGGTTATCGAAAATACAGCATTTTCACCAGAAGATGTTATGGCTTTTTTAAATGCAAATACAAATCGAGGTTATACACAAATTCAAATTCTTCCTGCGCATGCCCTAGCTAGAAAAGGTAATTATATTTATTTTGTTCGTTCTTTAAACGTTCAACAAAACTATATTGCACAAGACTTTTCTTTGAGCTAACCAAATCTCAAACCAAACAGATATTTCACTTAATTATAAACAAAAACAAAATTAAAAAAAAACCTTTACATATCCATCATAAAGTTACTATTAATCAATCAAATCTATACTATTTGTAAACCAAAACAAATAAATATTGAAAATCTTAGTGATTGCATAATAAATAAAATGTAATTAAACGAAACAAACAAATTCATTTGCTGACAAGTGCGTGGCGATGTAGGAATAATTTATGAAATATAAACAAATATAAATAGAAAATGTATTGCTAATTGACTAATTTCTGACATCTGTCTGTATGGATTTATATATGCATATAATAATGTGTGTTGTCTGACTTTAGCATTGGGAAATAATAGAAAATACATTTTCAACGAAATTGTAATATGAATGTCACACAGATTTTACAGGCCGAATAGATAACCAAAATATAGAAGGTATAATCGAATGATATTATGAATAATAATTTCTTACAAAACGTTTATCGTTTCGTTTGCATTGAGCGCCCTAACTTTAAAATACTTATTAGGGGTACTCATTAAAAACTAAGTATCTCGGTATAGTCTGTTGGTATTCTCGGTATTCGGTATATTTTTCTATACAAAATAAATACTGAGTTTAACACACTTTACCGAGATACCGACTTTTAATTAGTACCCCTATTATGAAAAAATTTGAGTAACTTCTAAAGATTTAATCCTACTGAAAAGATATCCAAGAGCACCAAACTTTACTCTTTCAAGACCTAACCCCCCCTAATTATTTTGTTTAAAAAAATCAAATGGGGTCGCTTTTAGACATTTTTTGTGTACGATAAACCTTTTAGAGGTTATTCGAAAAGCTTTGTCATAGTTAGTACCTTAATTTATTATGTATTTAAGTATTTTAGGAAAACAAATAAAAGTTACATTTATAATGCCGTTAACTAAATTAAATATAGAATTTCAAATTCAAGCATTATTAAAACTTAAAAATGTAAATAAATGAAAAACAACCAAGTATTTACCAACATTACTTTACAATTTGGTCTTTTCCTTCAACACATAAAAACTTAATCCCAGACCCAAATTTAATACTTACTCGATGTCAAATAATAATAAAGTCATTTAATGACTAACAAAACTTAAGTAGATCAGAAGGTAAAAAATAAATATAAATAAAGAGTTGGCGGTTGAAGATTTTTTTTTCAAAAAAAAAAAAAAAAAAGAAACAAGAAGAAGAAGAACAGACTTAAGTCGTCGCATTCAATACAAAATATAACATCCGCTTTATATAAAAATATATATATGTAATTAGATAGATGATAATTCTCCGTTAGTAAATGTAAATATGGCACAGAGTTCCTCTCTGTTCGCATTTGTGTTGTTGCTTTGTTTTAGAAAATTTTAGATTTTTGAAAAAGCAATTGCAGAACCAGCTGTCACGTAGTATATCAATCAGTCTAAAAATATTTTTGTCATAAATTATGTTGAAAAGCGTGTATATTGCGTTTTTTTTTTTAATCTTTCTTTCTTCTTTTAAATTCTATTTAGAATTTGAAGATGAGAGCATAAATTATAAAGTAATTTAATTTTTTTTTTTTTGAAACAATAATAAATTGAAAACATTAATAATGTTTTTTTTTTTTTTTAATTTGATCAAAATATATTGTCATAATAGTTAGTTGCGTATCCTGAGTTTTGTTTTTATAGTGTGTACAAAATAATTTAATTTTTTTTAAAAACATCAACAAACTTAAATTAAAAAAAATTCGTTCAAAAATGAAACCGAGAACTGCTAAGGCCCACACGTAAGCTGCTAGCAGCTGAAAAGAGGATATTTCGAAGAGTAATGATCAGATCGATTTGATGTAAAGACAAAAATATAAGTCTCTCAAAAACACACATTTTATTCACACAATATTTTAGTGTAGCTTGT
>JAABKK020057062.1:0-37921 GCA_011634745.2 Catotricha subobsoleta
TAAGTAATTGGTGTATTAACTAAGTTAACGTTTAGTATGAATTTTGGTTTCAATAATAATTTAAATAATACTTACTACGTATATGTTATTTGTTGATTTAAAATACTATGCTAACTTGATTTGTAGCTTTATAATTAACATTGACTTCTTGACACTATTTTATTAATATTACCTCAAAAACACAATTTTAAACCAAAATAGAAAAAATATACTTTTTAGATTATGTATTTCTGTAATTTACAAAAAATACCTAACCTTGCACTGTGACCGTTGGCAAGTTTATTCTGAACAGACTATAGACTTGTCGCGATGACATCTAAATTCGGAATGAAAAGATTCTGTATATAAGACGTCAAAGTAAAAACATTATTTTGTGATTTTTTTTGTGTTTGAGGCGGTTATCCCACATTAGTTGGTATCGTCCATAGAGAAAGAAAGAAATATAGAGGTTAGATGCTCTCTTCTAACACATGGTTTTCATATTTATTTAATGTCGCCAAAAAACAAGTAGGGACAATTCTGGACAATTTCATGTTTCAGACTTTAAAGGTTTTTGAAAAAAAATTAAATAATAAAATGTTTTAAAACTGCTTTCAATTAAATTTAATTTCATATTTTAATCATAGAAAAAATATTTTTGTTAAGGTTTCTTGAAAAATTAAAAAAAAAACTTTAAAATTAGAAGCTACTTCAATTTAAAGTAAATTACGGATAAAAAAAATATTTTTGCTCAAAAGGAATTTGTTTTAGTAAGTCATGAGATCTTTGTAAATATTTATAGAAGTCAAGACACGTCATTTCATAATTGTATTTTGTAATTGCTTCTAGAATTGGTATCGACAATTTTTATTTCTCTGCAGTCCATAAATTATTCATTAATGGGAATATTTATTCTCTCTACGGATGCGGAAGTACTAGGCAAGCAAAATACAAACTCTATTAGTTCTGATATTACAAGATGTTCAATATTATTAAACTTAAAGTGAGTAAAAATTTATACCCATCGTTCATCAGTGTGAATTTTATCTTTAAAATTCAAGGCTTCTGAGCCATTCCAGCTTTTAATTTTGTTATCAGTAACATATACGCAATAGAGTACCTAAGTGGTGCGGCTCCGTATGTAATTTTGTCGCTGTCAGGAAAAAAAAACACATACAAAAAAAAAGAAGAAGAATATTTTTTTGTATGTAAAATGTGCTGTCAGGAAGCAGTTCAAAAAACATCCGCGGTTATTTATAGGTACTCTATAGAAAATTTTAAAAAACTGGTCAAAAAATTCGATGCTTTTGCTCAACTCAAAAAATCTTTTCGATGCAACAAACTCCATAGCTAATTCGTATTGGTCGGTAAAAACATTAAAAATTGATAGAAAAACGAAAAAAACATATATTTAGATTTTTAGATATCAATTTAGTAAAAAGAAAATTTAAAAAATAATAAAGTTGAAAAAAGTCGGGACAAAGCTCCAATTTGCGGGACACCGGGACAAAGACCTAAAAATAGGAATATGTTCCGTTTTTTCGGAACGGATGGTCACCCTACGCATGAGCCTATTCTTTATGCATTGAACTTAAATTTAGCGTTTGACAATTATTTTTTTGCGATCTGCATGCTCACTAGGCGGCAGCACTTTCTATGCAGAAAAAGGTGATCAGAACTGTCAAACGCATAAAAAAGGTGTCGTGAACTGTCAAATGGCTGATTGGTTGATTGTGTAGTTCAAAATTTAAACACTAGAGGCGACTCCTTTGTTGCAGATCGCCAATACTGTTTTATAATTTTTTCTTTGTGAGTTTGAGCTTTCGTTTTTATAATATTTTTTAAAAGTTAAAAAAATGAGTTTAGATTAAAATTTCATCTTGTTTATTAATTTTACTATTTAACAAATGTGTTTTACTTTTAATAACTACCGCATTTTTATTATTATAAAATATAAAATTATAAATTTAAAGTTAATATCAATAGTAAACACATATTCTACATAGACAAATCTAGTTTCATTCTATGAAAAAACACACCACTGAACTTTTAGGCTCTTTGCAAATTGGCGACACATTAGAAGAGTACATCTAACCTCTATGTTTCTTTCTTTCTCTATGGTATCGTCTAACTTATGCAGTGTTGCCAGACGTCCTCGAACCGCGAGGATTTTCTCGGATTACCGCTTATGTCCTCTGTCCTCGGCAAATTTTTTCGAGAACGAGGACACAATAATGAAAATGTCAACAAACTTTTAAAAATCGTCAACGAAAGACGTTTTCATATTACTTTAAATGTTTAATTCATTTTTTGTACAAATTTAAACTATTTTCGTTAACGATTTGAATTATCATCAAATATTGCAAAGTGTAAAATTAGCGATACGCACTTTTCAAAAATGAATTTAATTTTTTTATTGTCCTCGATCTTTTTTCTTGCTTTCGAGGACTGTCCTCACAAAACTGTATACCGACCTGGTAACACTGAACTTATGTGCTAAGAACACTGAAACTGAAATGCAATAATGCGAAACAAAACCAGCAATATTATATGAAAATAAACGTTGCATAGTGTTAATTTTTTTTCTTTTGTACAGAACAACATTTGATAGATTATTGCAAAATAGATGAACCGCTCACAAAAAGTGTTAGCACATAAGTTAGACGATACCAACTAATGTGGGATAACCGCCTTATAAAGTTCAATTGAACATTTCATTGAAAGAAATAACATAAAAACTATTTTTCAACTAGCAGAAAATGTGTTTGAAGCAAAATAGAGATATTTATCTTTTATTTTTATTAATTAACCTCAAATAATTTTTGATTTTGGCGTCTTATATACAGCATGTTTTTATTTGTCATATCTGTCAAAAGTTACTACGATCAACATTTCATCAGGATTATGATGATAATGAAAACGTAGTGTAAGTTTAACTTCCGATGACAATCGAAAGATTTTATAAGTTTTAATTCCATAAATATCAAATTATTTAATAGAAATGTACAATGTAGTTAGGTCGTTATCCTATAAGTATAGAAAGATATCGTGAGAATTTATCATGCGAATTAGCGTAACTTTTAAACGGTTCCTCGTACAGAAAAATAACATGAAATGAAACTTCACTTATTTTTAAAGACGAACATCTTCGTTATACAAGACTTCTCTGTACAATCCACCGTTTAGAAGTTATACCAATTCGCATGTTAAATTCTTAACATAAATTAATTTATCTTGAGAATTACCATGCGAATGGGCTTAACTTCTAAACGATGGATCGTACATAAAAAGTTTGTATGAGAGAAATCTTCGTCTCATTCATTTTGATCATCTTATGTTTGGGTCGGCAAATAGGAACAAACAGCGCCACCACGCATGGTCTATGTACTGTATTGTCTTTGAAGGAAACGAATTAGACCTATTTTTTGAATCGAAATGACGTAAAATAATAACTTACATTATTAGCTGTCAATTTTGCCGCTTAAAAGTTAAACAAAAATATTGACTTTAAACTGAATTAATTTCATTTCAGTATTAATTGTAATTGGTAATACTATACTTACAATTTATATATACTAAAGTATATTAATTTAAATAAACAATAATTTCATTACGCTAAAATGAATGCTTCGGTGACACCACCAACACACTCCATAGCATTAAATAAGCAAATATACTGTTTTGAATTATCAAGTTATGAATGGTCACAAAATTTATTTTGTGCAGCTCTTTACAATAAACTTGTTTTAGGTTTATTACATTTTCCGGTAAGTTGAATTGCTATTTTTATGTTTAACAATGTTGTTCGATTTTCTATTATTGTATTATTATCCACTTTATCGATATTTTTATTTAAATTATATAATTATCAACTATCTAATGAATTTGTTTTCTATTTTCATATTTACATTCCTAGGAAGAAACAGAAAGTGAACAATTCAGTTGGGAGCAATTAAAAGAATTAAATCATGAAACACGTTGTCATGTTATCGTATTTGCACCAGAAACATCATTAGCTGTTTTACCAAAAATTGTGACGTTTTGTGCGGCTGGAGCAGATTTTCAACTTCGTATATTTCGTTCAAACTTACAAGACAGTGATACCTTACAAGTATTGCATGGTCATACAAATTATGTAAATGATATCGCTTGGGAGCCTAATGGAAAATTTTTGGCATCGGTTAGTGATGATCATTCATGTCAAATACGCAGTCGACATGATAACTATGAAAATCAAATCGTATTTCGATTTAAATCGCCTGGAATGGTGATTCGTTGGCATCCAGATGAAAGTGATAAAATATTGGTGGCTGAAAAGCGTGGTACAATTCACATTTATAATGTTGCTTGCAAGCAAATCACATTGTCTATTGAGACATCGAAATCGCCTTTAATGAGTGCTGATTGGTGTGGTAGAAATCGCTTGTATGTTACTGCTATGGCAGGTGGTGAAATTATTTCATATGATCTAAGGCATCCGTAGTGAGTATATTTTTTGTTACCCCAATTTTGAAGAAAAGAGGGATAATATAATTTTATTTATTTTAATTATTTGCTACTTTTTTAGTCGACCCGTTGAATCAAAGCCGATTCATGAAGATGGAGGTTTTATTGTCAAGTATTCGCCAAACAATGAACATGTTGTTGCTAGCATTGGCCGCCCAAATGTTACACTGAAAGTAACACATTTGAAATCAGACATGCCGCAATTAATTGGAACACTTAAATTGTATGGTGGGCTTTGTTGGCATTATCGTTTACCTTATGTTTGTGCAGCTAATGATGAAAAATTATGTTTTTGGAAAGTGCATACAAAGTAAATTGTAAATATTTTCCAAACAGAATTTTAATTTTTTGTATAACAAACTTTAAATAAAATATTTTTTATTGTTCTTCATGTGCTCTTATTTATTATTATTAGTGCAATACGACAAATTAAAATAATAAGTATTTACATTTTTAAATAAGGAATAATTAATTTGTATGTATTATATGCTTGAAACAGACGAGAGGTCTCATCCTTGAATTGCTTTTGACCTATACTAAGAGATCAACAATTTTCGGATTTAATTTAAAATATAGAACTAAATCGCAATACCAGTTAATGACATTTGGATTTTTTACTCTATAATCAAAGATATTCTGTAATAAAACCGTTCCTCTCCCGCTAGCAATACTATCCATGAATAATCTCTTGCTTCCAAATTCTACCATTAAAACCAGTAGTTTTTGAGATCAGGAAAACTAAAAGACAAAAAAAATCTATAATTGACTACAGTTGATATAAAATATTATAAACATTTGAAATTTGTAAATAACATTAATTCATCGCATTTATAACTTCTTCAATAACTAAATATATATAGAAAAATAAACAATTTCTCATCTTTGATAATCCATAGTGCGCATATTCTTTTCATGTCAAAAAAATATCTTTCTATCATTTCGGTCGTAAGATGTTCTTTGCATCAATTATACACAGCATCCATTTCTTGCCTATTCTGGTGCATCAAATTAATTCATTCATATAATACATCGACATTATCTAATATCTAACAATAGAAAATATAATTCAGTAAAATGTATTTTCGTAAATGTTGCTTAGAAATAAAAGTATTGAAGTTATTAATAATATTCGGTGGTTTATCAACAACCATTGTATTAACAATATATTATTTTACCAACAGTGTCAATGGTAATAATTATAATCACCAACTGCATAATATTTCAATGTATCCAAGTGCTGAAAAATTTAATATAAATCCACTCGAAGGTCAACAATACGTTATGGTTGTACCAGAAAAATATAACGAAAGTGAATTACGAAATCGTTTAATACGTGAAAAAATTAAAATGTTAACATCGAATAATGTTAACAGTGGTGCTACAAATGTAAATTTTACAAAAATTGCCAAATTTTCAACAAAAAATGTTCACATATTTTATACGATTCCGGTTAATTGGTATGGACCAAATGATAATTCGACCAATGCTTCATTTATGGAGAATCAAAAAGTTGTCATTTCATCAAATCAGATAACATTGAATCGAAAACCAAAAATTATGTTTTACCCATTGTTAGGATTATATCAAACAAATACTGATATTATTCAACATCATTTAGAAAATATTAAAAGTCTGGGTGTTAATGTGTTAATTTTAACATGGACACCAAATTTTCAAATATATTTATTGCCATTTTTACTTGATGCTCTTCAAAAAAATGGACTGCAATTGGCTCTGGAAATTGATGATTATTTAGATCGATCACCATATACAATTTTTAATGATTTAGATTATTTTTACAAGGAATTTTGGTTTCATGAAGGATTTTACAAGGTTTATGTTTCATCAAAAAAAAAATTCATGCCAATGTTTTATATCAAAAATGCAGATTTAATATCAGATATTGATTGGTGGAAATTGCTAGCATTTAACGGGCCAATATCTATCAGACGATCTCTACATGATGCAGTTTTTGTTGGCCATATTTGGTAAATATTGTAATTTTAAACATTAATTTCTAATCACAATTAAATATCTAAAAAAAAAAAAAATCTTGTCGATACTTACAGCACAAAGAAACATACATCGCTAATAAGACGCTCAAATTTCAATGGATTTTACACTCGACTGCCTAGCAATGGTGCAACATATGCAAGTACATGGAAAAATTGGTCAGCATTAAAAAAATCAGCCGATAAATATAAATTAATATTTATACCGACGGTTGGACCTGGTTTTAACGAAAATAAAAAACAACCAAAAACTGGAAGCTTACGAAGACATCGAAGCAATGGCCAATATTTTGGAGTTGCGTGGAGAACGGCTATATCAGTTTCAGCACAATTTATTACCATTTCCAGTTATAATGATTGGTTAGCTGGTACGCAAATTGAAGAAGCAGCCACAAGAATGGACTATAAAGATTATCATCCTGGCGGTGCAACAAAATATCTAGACTTAACACGACATTGGGTTGATGAATTTATTCGTACTTCCAGTAATTTAGAAAATACAAATTGTTTTGGTTACTTTAATAATACAATTTGTTAAAAACGAAAATCTTTGTTCATTTCTTTATTATTATCTATGATTTCCATTTTCGTTATTATTCAAATAGATTACGAAGATTACGAGAAAGAATATAAGATTTGGACAATTTAATTTCAAAATAATTTTTCCTGATTGTAGATTCTACCCCTAATTAGGTATTATGTACTTGTACTATCTTGTTCCATATGTAGCATTTAAACTAAAAATAAGGTAATCGCGCTCTTTTTATTGATACCATATAGCTATTTGTCTTCGAAAGTTTATTTATAGATAAGTACTTTTCCACAATGCAATAAAATGTATTGTATCAGAAATCTTAATCTGGTAAACATTATATAACATATACGATATATGTATATGTATTAATTACGTATATGTTGTTAGCGCAAATACATGTCATTTTAATCATTACAATTATATGTATGATCTTCCTCTTCAAGTAAAAAGAACATAATAAGAGATATATTTCAACACACTTTGAAAAAATGTATGTTTAAGTTTTACCACGAAGGTTGTATTGGGCCGTTGTACAGCATTCAGTAAGTGGGAGAGACGTACGCTGAACACATTAATAGAGATCAATAAATAAATAAATAAATAAATACATCTTAAATACGATTACAAAGTATATATTTCATATAAAATTTTAACTACCTGATGAAATTATGAATTTTTTCTTTGTTTTAATTAAATAGACATCGACAACTCCTATCTTCCAAATTCACATCTTATCCGACTATTTTGTTTTTATTCCATTAAAATAATCAATCAGTGAGAATAATAAACTCAAAACAAAAGAAAGATATAATAAAACATAAAAAAAACCAACTCTATTATGTTGTTATACATATTAAATAAAAATACAATAATTATAATTAATTTAATTTAAATTAAACAACAATCCAGCCCAGCTGTTGTTATGCATTTTCAGTAATGATAAGTATGTGATTCATATTCCAAATATATTTAAGATATTCAATTCAACTCAAAATCTCGTCAACCTCTTTATTTTTAACTATTAAAATTTGTTTCTTTACATGGAATTATTGAATAGCCAAAAAGAGGTAAATTCAAAATTTGTCAGCTCATCTTTTTCAGTCAGACTTGAGGCTATATGTTTCGGTAGCTTTTTTTTCGTTATCAAAGCTATTAAGGAAAAATCATGGAAATTGTGGTATTGTATTTCTTTTTGTTTTGTTAAAAAAGCGCGAGCTTTTTATTTGGTTCGAAATTAAAACGCCTGGCGGAACAAAGAAGTAAACCACATATTGATTTTTCTAACATTTTGACAGAGAGATCTAGCTATATACGTCTTCGATGTTCTAGAATTTTGTTCATATTTGGTACATAAAAGTGTATAATATGAATCACTTACAGCTATTTTAAATATTATGATTTGTATTGGGGTGCATTTTTAAATAATTGGAAGTTTTTAACTATTGTTTGGAAATAATAATACACATTACACAATACAATTATTTTATTCGTCTCCTGCACTTATTGTTTGTTTTGTTTCCATTTGGCGATGATTTGTTTTTCTATTTATGCGAAAAGTTTTATGATCGATCTGATAGGTCTATAGTTTTACCTAATCCTAATACTGATGGAGCATAAAATATAAAAGTTAAAGTTAGAATAGAACCAAAAATTGTTGGTTTCACTGTATAACCTTTAGTTTCGTTGTCCAACTAAGTTTGGCATTTAAAATTAATTCTGCATATCCTGTTAGATTGTTTTTATTACCGAATATCTATAATTTTATACCATATATTTTTAAGTTGTTAAGTAATAAATTAAATGCGGCTTCTTATTATCTTAATATTATTTCATTTTTCATCGCTATTCCAATGAAGATGATTTTAGAGTAAATGCAATAGGTTAAAAAAAAATTGGATAAATTAATTAACTAATTCTTAAAAAAAAAACAATTCTTAATTTTTTTTACTAAAATATAAAAATTAGATTTATTTATTTAATCATCGATGTAATCGATTCAAAAAATAATAAATTAATAATATACTTAGTTATAATACATAACATATACGAGACGATGGCCAGACGACAATGAGAAATATGATTGTCATTCAAAATAAGCAAATCATTAATTATTAATTAAAATAAAACCGGTGTCTTTATTTAGCTTAAATTCAAAAAACATAATTACTTATATGGTAAGATTTTGGTTCTCACCAGTTTATAAATAAATTAATGATTATGATTGGCCGGGAGTCAGTCAGTGGGTTGATTTTTGATTAAATTTATTAGTTTTTAGCATTTTTTATAATATTCTGTTAGCAAATGATAAAACCACAATAACGACAACATTATCAACAACAACAACAACAACAAAGCATCCAAAGACGCACGATAATTATGTGAAAATATTAATATGTCTTTAATTGTTTGTTATTTACAAAAATTATGATATTTTTAATTTTTTCGTTTTGTCTTATAACTATTTGTGAGTTTGCTAGTCCCAGCTCATCAGACGATATCATTTAAAAGTATAATCACATTTTAATTTTCAAATATCAACAACAGCAAATTCAAAATAATGTATTCTAAATTTATTCATTTATTTAAAAAAAAAAAAAAAAAATCTTTGCGATTTTTGTTATATGTATTATGTGTGTATTAAATGTTTGTCGCCTGCGAAATCGAAACTTGTTTTGGATAGACATAAAATTAATATTCTTTTGCTTACTGCTATTATTTTTAGTCATTCAGACATTATATCTTCTTCCTATATTTGCGACAAACGATATTGTATTAAAGAGATAAAGGAATGCTTGTTAAGTGAGGTTTGTAAGTAGAATTAGGTATAAAGAAAATTGTGTAAATATAACTTTGATCTTGAAATATTTAGAAGATTGTAAATTTTGTGTGTTGTTATTTTTTTTTTGTTTTTGTGTTTTTTTTTTAATGTTTTTTTTTTATATTTATTGTTTATAATTTTTTCTTATATGTAAATCGTGTAAGATCCAAACCTTAGACAATCAGACAGCTGTTAAACAGCGGCTATTCAAATTGTTATAATTATTTCCGGAAACTATAGTTAAATATAAAAAAAAAATACATATTTAAGTTACTATTTGTTTTTAGTGCTTGTCAAAGCAAATAAAAATGTATACGTCAGAAATTATGTAGATTAAAATCATGCTTGGAAACATTTATCATGTACAAATTATAACGATCTGTTCTGAAAATTGATTTCACATCGTAAAGTACGGTGTGACGAATATATAACAAAGCCCGCCAGAGGCAGTTTGTATCAAAGTCTATTTTGAATTTATTGCATTGACGATGGTTTTTGTTTTAAAAATTCATATATTGCAATGTATATAAATATATTTAATAAATATTCTTTTTGTTTATATTTATGTTATTTTGTAATAAAAATTGTGCATGTGCGCGCATTATAAATATGAAATGTAAACAATGAATTTAATCTAGTCCAAATAGTGAGTTAATCAGATATGGGCATAAAATTGTTATAAGATTATTTATTGTTATTTAGATTTTGTGATTACTATTTTGTTCAATAATTTGTTTAATTAATTAATTTTGTTTTTGTTTTTATTTATGATATTCCTCATATTCTTTGATTAGTTTGTGTTACAAAAAGAAGTTTTTTTTTAAAAAAAAAAGAAGATTATTAAGATTGAAAGATTATTAAGACTGTGAAGTTCAAGAATTTTTTAACTTATTTTTCTTTAATGCGATTATTAAAAATGTGAAGATTAAGTGAAAGTGAAGCCACGATCTTATTTGCAAACAATTCTTTTAAAATCTAAAAGTCTTTGATTTATGAAGTGCAAAAAAAAAACTATTTATCAGTGAGTATATACATAGCTATGCAGTATAATTAATATGCTTTTCAATTAATTTATTTCCATTTATTATTTCAATGTGTTGTAAATTATTTCATCAGTGATGTTCTTGTTTGCCTAATTCAAATATTCAAATATCAATTATTAAAATTCCGATTGTTCACAATTTTTGTTTTTTACTCGAGGCATAGTAACCACGGATATAGAACAGGAATAGTTAGTTCAGTGACATCTAATACTTGTTTTCATGTGACATAATTGTAAATAAAAATAGTAAAACCACTTTCTTAATACAAAAGTAATGATTTACTTATTTAATTATTTAATTTTTTTCTTGTTTTGCCTGTGGCTCTACACGTATTGTCAGCTGAATTATTTTTACGTTAAAATTACGTTTTTGATCTTAACTGTCCTGCATTCAAGTGAGTTGACGAGACATGTGTAAGACACAAATTGTAATAAGCAAAGAATTAAATAATCAAACCAATGATTTTTATTTTTCAGTAGACATTAGAAGGTGGTTACAAATGTTAATATATATAATTATTTTGCTGAGACGAAAATTCGTAAAAATACGAAGAAAAAAAATTATAATAATAATAATAAACGATTTCGGTATTTGTAAAATTATTCAAATTAAGATGATTTAAACAAAGAGAAAAAAAAATAGCGGAATTTTAAATGATTTTAAAATTAAGATGTAACCATTAGTGTTTTTCTATTTTAAATTTCATAAAGACAACAGATATTTATTTGGTCGTAGCCATATAATTATATTTTTATATTAGATATTTTATAGAGTTGTTAAATACCGAGTAAATTTTTTTTTTTTTGCTTCTAAGATTTATTATATTTCTTCAAAAATGTGATGCAAGCTTTACATCAGGTATTTAATAAACATATAGAGAATTTATTTTTTAGTTCTTAAATATCTCTGATATATCAATAAACCTATTGAAAAAAATTGAAAGTATGTTGTCGATGTTTCAGAATTAAAGTCAGAACCATAAGTGCAGTGTCAGTAAATAACTGATACAATCAATCAATCAATTGAATTGTAATAATACATGATTAATATAATTTTATATATTATACAATCAATCAATTGAATTGCTCAATTAGATTAAATGACTGATTAAAGTAATAAATTGCTAATAAGTGCTTTATCTTAATCTACATGCAAAATATGCATTATATGCTTTTAGAGAGAATTTGTAATTCCTAGAAGTAAAAATATGTATGAAATCGGCAGGTGTAATTCATACTTAACAAACTTTATGAGAAACAAAACACCAGAAGACTTACAGACAGAGAAACATTCTTAAGATATCCTTTCTATCCTGTATAAAAATGTACTGGTTTTCAAAATGATTGATAGTAGATCGATTTTAGGTCACGGCTATTATTGTGACATTATTTTACTTTTATGCTAAATCTGTTAACAGATTATCTGCCATTAAATTGGAAATATTGTGGCATTTATGAATGCTCTCTCAAACGCTTGCGAATTGTTAACAGAAAACCGAAAAGATTTTACAAAATTTTAATCTTAGAGGCTTTGAATCAGTTAACAGCTTTGGCATAAAAAGAAAATTTTGTCACGAGAATAGCTAGCTATGTACATTGTACATTAAACATCCTAAGCTCAATTTTATTGAAAAATCAAAAAATGCATTGCAAATACATATAATTTTTTCTATTAATGCATGTAAACAATCGATTGAGTAATTTAAATCTATTCTTTACTTAATAAACTCTAGCATCATTAATAAATGTGCATATGCCACTGGATATATAAGTACAAACGCAATTGCCAATTGCAGATCTAACTTATTCAAAAAATCTATATTCAAACAACACTTGATATAACACATATTAACTACACACATTAATCATTTCAATTTACCTCATTCAATATTTAAATAAGAATATAACGATAATGTTATTCAAATTGCGTGTACACTGTACATAATAAAAACCAGTTTTATTATAAAACAAGAAAAAAAAATATTTCGATTTTTTCATTTAATTTTCGAATGTCAAGTTCAAATTTAATATTTTTTCTTATTTTTTTTTATATATATATAGACGCAGCTTTGACCCATGCAAAATGCATACAATGTTAATTTAAAGAAGAAAAAATGAATAATTTTATATGTCGGTCGCTTATTGTCGCTATAATAATTGTCATTTAGTTATTATCACAATCACACAATTATTTAAAAGGCTATTTATAATTATATAATTAATTCTGAGACAAAACCGTTTTGTGTTACGTTCATCTCACAGAAAAATGTAAAATTCCATAATTTACTTAATTTTATTTACAAATATTTGAGGAAAGTACTAAGTGGTTCATTATTATTTTAAGTTTCAAACTCTTAAAGATTTTTTGTTTTTTTTTGGTGTCTATTCGATCCGCTATTTCATTAAATCATCGTTTAAGAATTGTAAGTTTGTTCAGATGTGACGATCATTGACCTGTCTATGATTATCTTTTATACGGTTAAATTTTAAATTTGTGAATTAAACAAGTTGCTGTATTTTCAATGTCTTCTGTGCAGAACTGCACAGAATTATAAACTATAACATGATTATAGTTTAAATATAATTTTTGCAGGTCAATCAATTTTATGATTATTAAAATAGAAATTAATGGTCTTATTTGATTGAAAATCGTTTTATTAAGAAATAGTAATTATTTAAAATAAGTAATTTTTTAATTTATTTTTAAAAAAAAAAAACCATTTTAAATTAACCGTTAGGTGTACATTGTATATACTATATAACAATAAATGGCAGTAGGTCAGAAAGAACAGTGCGGGTTATTGAAATTGAGCGACGATTTTTTATTTCTAGAGTAATTTATGTTTCAAAAGAATGCCAAAATAATTATATTTTTCTTTTAAATTTAATCTAGATTAGGCCTAAAACTGTCAATAAATTAAGAACTACATTGATTATCAATATTATAACATTTATTGAGCGAAATGCGTCAGAAATTGATTAAAAATTAATTTAATTTTTAATATTTAACATAAGCCAATTCGAGGCGATATAAAAACATCATTAAATATTATTATTATTTTTTTTTAAATTTAATGATGGCTAAGCTAGACGTAAATACGAAAAAAAAAATATATAAATACTATAATCATCAAATATTATACAATCAAATATTGTATGAGAATTTAGTGGCTAAGCGCTAAGACTTGGTCATACATATTTTTAGAGCGTGTGTATCCGGTAGTTGACATGAATAAAACTAACTAACCACGTAAAGATATGAATACAAAATGGAATATTTTTTTTTGAGCCACTAAAAAATAAAAAAGTGCTACCAAATAACCAAACTGGTAAAGAAACACAGAAGAGCGCGACCTTTGTAAATTAAAACACAGTTTAATACAAACCATATAAAATTTGTAAATAATCAATGATTTGAAAAATAAAATATTGCAGCTATACCGTTTTCCTCCTTCTCTTGGTCTCCTAAATTCAATAAACATTTCCCTGAAAAAAAAAAAAAAATGGAAATTATTTTAAAGAATATTCAACAAAACAAATATAATTTTCCATTTCCTTCTTAGTTTAAATATCAGAAATACAAAAAAAAAAATTGAATCTGATCAACTTATTGTTTTTTTTTATTAAAACTAATTGTTCATTAAAAAATTAATTTTACAATTACAAGTATACGCCAAATCGTAAAAGAATAATTTAAAATTTTATTGCATATAAATACGAGAAAAAAAAGTTATCAATATCATATTGCAGGCACTACTGGTCAATAAAAAAAAAAAACATTGCCCTATTTTCATAGGAATATTTTTATGCGATATTTTCTGTGAGCTATAATAGTATTTTTGGAATGTAGTGTGTAGTCTAAAAAGTCTCTTTCGAAAGATCTTTGAATGGCATTCAGATAAAATTTTATGCGAACTTACAATGGATAAACATGACCAGGAGCAACGCAATGCTACGATTACCATTCAAAAAATAATTTTCATTTTGACATTCAAAAGAGTCTAGCATATTTTAAGATTTTATATAATTCAGCACATTCAATTTTCCACCACCGGCTTTTCATTTATATATATATTTTTTTTTTTGCGACACTATCACTCCAACTACAACAAAGAAAAATTGGTTACTGACTAATATCAATGTCATATTGTTAACGTTATTAAGATAAGGTATGATCATCGGACATAGTAGCAAGCGGCAAGGTAAATCACTTTATGATCGGTTTATTATTATTGTGTTGTTTATTTTTATATTATTTTCTGGACAATATTTCAGTTGTTTATTATTTAGTTTAGTGTACCGACCTAAGACGTGACTGTGCAGTTCAAAAACAGATTCTTTTGTGTTCCTTGTTTATAAATTCAGTTTTCACTCAAAGTTGAAATACTTATTATGTTTAGTATTTATCAATGATATGATAATAATAAAAATAAATATCAAATGATGATTTCTATACTCAACTAATTTATATTTTTTGATTTATTTTAACGTACACTTTAATTAATAATAAAAGGAATCACTGGAAATATTTTCGATTATATGTTTGATTTAAATATTATAACATCGTTTATGTTTGATATAAGTAATTATTAAGTAAGTAAATGTTTACAAAATGTAGTAAATTATTTTTTTTGTTCTTACTTAAACATAAAAATAACATTTTTTTTTTAATAAATATTTGAGATTTTTTCTATATGAAATCATTTAACAAAAAAATTAACTATTTGTTTCTATGTGATGAAGATATAAATTAAACTATTTATGTAGAAATTGAAATATTATTAAAATGCTGTAATGAATTTAAAATCCTTGTAAGTTAAATTGAAACTGAATAAAATTATTGCATTAATGTAAAGGTACTTACATATAAAATATGTGTCATAAATACAAAAATAATGTGTACTGTGCTGTAAAATAAAATGGTTTTAATGTTGAGAGTGCGTGAATTGATTCATTTGATTAAGTGCACCGCATAATTAAGAAAATGCATCATCATTGCATCGTTAATCGATGTACATTGTACAGAAACCAACGCAAAACTGAATGTATGATTTGCATTATTTGTAATAAACTTTTGTCTCGATTCAAGTCCTGTAGATTGTTTCAAATGTTTTCTTTCTTTTTTTATTTAATGCAAAAATCATATTTTTCATGTTTTTTTTTTTTAGAAAGTAAGGACGTTTCCCAAACCTCTACGTCATTCGGAATTCGCACTTATATGCCTTATATATCCTTAATTCTTCCAAATGTATTTCAAACGTCAATAGCAAGTCAAATCTTTAGTCGTTACAGGATAGAGCAACGATAGTTTATATCTATCGACAGAGTATTGATCCCTGTATCGAATAAGTGAATTTGGTGTAAAGATGCAATACAGAGAGAACAAAAGGCTATAACATAATATAATTTGCATATTAACAGTATTATGAACTTATAAAGGCCTTGTAAAGATACTATAGCATTGCACTCGACAAAAATATTCTTTTATTTTCTTCTTTTCGCGGTCATTCATTCATTCATTCATGTACTTACTAATCCAATTGTTTGCAACTTAAACTGAATAATCATTTGCTTCGCTTTAAACTGCGCTATCTGATCTGGTACAAGCTGTGAGTTTAATCAAAATCGTATTTATACGATTTTTTTTTCTATTGTTTTTAATTATTTTGTGAGTTTTCTGTTTTTCAAATTAATCAATTTACATGAATTTTTAATTAAATCCGAGGTGTATAGATACGGTACAGACCAAATCTTTAAAGAAAACTAGTACAGATGTTTCAGCTACGATAAAGATAGAATCTGTAAAGCTAAAATCTATGCCGACAAATCTATATAGTGCATCTTGGAAAATCTTTATCGACAGGTTATACGAGAATGACACAGACGTCCTAAGCACTTTTAATGAAATATAATATGAAAATAGTGAAACTAGGAGAAATATTTCAAAGATTTGGAAAACTTCGTTTAATATATTCATGTTCTGTTGCGGTTAGATGCGCTTATTTATATTGCATTCATATTTATGTGCAAAAAATCGTTCTAGAGAACTTCGAGAAACTAGGTATTAATATTAAAACTAATATTCCAAATATAAAATTTACACAAGAAAGTTTCAAAGAAACATTTATAAAGAATTCGTTAGAAATGATTAAAGTTTAAAATGAATATTTTTCATTGTGATCATGTTTATTCCATAACTTTAAAAAAATATAAATTCGTTTTTAATTCGCACCAAAAAATATTTATTTAATTTAACATAAAACGTCCAATAAACAACAGATTTTCTATAATTGTAATCGAATCGAAAGTAAAAGAATAAAACAACTTAAGACACAAATGTTTAAGGAACTATGAAATTAATTCAAATAAAATATTATTCATATTTTTTGAGGAAATAATAAATACACCATTTTCATTAAAATAATTTTGTCTTGCACATAATCGTTAGAAAAAAAAACTCTATAAATATCTAATATCTAAACGTTCTGTTATAATTTTATCTACTAAAATGTTCAATTAAATTAAAAAAACTATAATTAACATTACATTGACTTATGAAAATACAGATGAATGGCAGACAATATAATGTATATTCATATAGGTAGGTTTATTGGTTTGTATAAAATGTGTAGGTATTCGCTTACTTAGTCAATATCAATAATACTGCTTTTTATTAACCTTCGTGTCGAGAACTTAAATTAAAAAAATAAATAAATAAATAAATATTCAAAGAAACAAACGAACAAACGAACAATAAATCGATGAAAACTGTTCTATAATTATAAAATTTATAAAATTATTATCTGACTGCTAATGGGTAACTCTAACTAGATGCGCCATTATATAATTAATGAAATATAATAATTATAATTAATATATATTGAAACAATATATATTTAATAAGAGACCTAACTACCTACTTTCCTAATTAATTGTTTTTTTTTCTTTTGCAGCTAAATAATCAATAGTAAGTGTAACTTAAAACTTGAACGTACGCTAACATTAATTAAATAATAAATAATTATCAACAATACAAAATGAGATTCATTATTGTGTCATTAGCATTGATATCAATATATTCACTCAGTATCTATTATGTTGATGGACAAGTAACGTCTCTAGATAAATATATATTTGAATATCGAGCATTTCGAAACGGTTTATTTAATTTTGTTGGACGAACAGATACACAATGGGCTTACAAATGGAATTTAAAAAGAGGGGTGAGTTTTTGACATTGGTAGAATAATGATTTTATTAGTATAAATTATTCAATTCTATTTTGATCTGTATTTTTTTTTCTATTGTTAATTAAATTCGTATCAATTTTACTTCAACAATTTTTTTTTTTTATTAAAAATATAGAAAGTTCAAAAACCGTTTCCCGAAACAAAAAATTTCTTTTGTGATCATAATGGTCCGGGTGCACGAAGTAAAACAATACCAAAATCTGTTCATGAATTACGTCCGGGGGACATCGATATTATTGGTGCAATTGGTGATTCATTAACGGCTGGAAATGGTGCAATGGCAACAAATATTTTACAAGTTTTCATTGAAAATAAAGGTGTCTCATGGTCAATTGGTGGACAAGGAACATGGCATAAATTTTTAACACTTCCAAATATTATCAAAGTATTCAATCCAAATGTGTATGGATATTCGTTGTCAGATGGTTTTTCTGTTTATAAAACATCAAGGTGAGTAGCGCTCGACTTACAAAACTATTTTTTAATTATTTTTTTTAAATGAGTATGGATGGATGCCGCTTATGTGTTTTAGATCAATTATTATATTGATCATGTGTAAATTATACTATATTATTTCAAGTTTAACATCCTTTCCATTTCATTTACAAGTATGAATAAACTACCTTCACCTACTGACATTGCAATAAATGAGAAATGCAATTGCATATGTGAATGCTGATAATATTACGTTTAAAATAATTGCATGTTTTTTTATGTATATTTTTCATTATTATTTATTGGAAAAGAAGAAGATATTATTACTTAACAAAATAAAATTTAATCTTTTACTGCCATTTAATTATTTCAGGAAAATGTATCAATCATGTATTTTTTTTCTTTTTATTCACAAAAAGGTTTAATACAGCTGAGATCGGTGCAATGTCACGTGATATACCATTTGAAGCAAAAAATCTAGTCAAACGCATGACTTCGGACCCTCGAGTTAACCTAACGGCACATTGGAAATTAATAACTATTCTAATTGGCCCAAATGATTTCTGTTTAGACTTCTGTTATCAGAAAAATCCTGATAGAGCGCCGAAAAATCATGAAAAGGATTTGATGGCTACACTGCGAACTTTACGTGATAATTTACCAAGGACAATGGTAAATCTAGTTACACCGCCCAGTAAGTACACTATAACTTAAATTGAATAATTTATCTATGTTGAATCATTATAATTTTATTTTTAAACTTACAGCCATGAAAGTCATATATGAATTACGTGGAAAACCAAATGAATGCGAGTCAACCCATCATTTTGAATGTCCATGTATATTCGGTCTAACACATGCCTCAAATCTTCAACGGTATTTTACAATTATGGAAAAATGGCAAAATATTGTTGAAAAGGTTGCAAACATGGATGAATTTAATCGTGATGATTTTACAGTTGTGAATCAACCATTTTTAAAAAATGTTCAATTTCCAAAGAAATCAAATGGAGACAATGATTTCACTTATATGTCATTGGATTGTTTTCATTTAAGTCAAAGAGGTTATGCATTAGCTTCAAATGCACTTTGGAATAATATGCTAGAACCGGTTGGACAGAAATCAAGTAATTGGAAAAGAGAATTTAAAGAAATCAAATGTCCGACAAATGAAAGACCATTTTTCGCAACGCGAATGAACAGTTGATTGTCGATTATTCGTATAATTTAAATTAGGATAGAAGTAAATGAATTTTATTGTATATTTTTTAAATTATCTCTGATAGCTAATTGTGATGTTATACAACACAAACGGATATCGATAGAAATGTCTTTGTTGACTATAATATAGTCTTATTTTAATTTAAGGATAAAGCATCTCTTGTAAATAAGTAAATATATGTATATTGTTAAGTTTCTGAGACATGAAAGAATATTTAGTGTTTTTATTTCCTTGAATTGTCCAATAAAATAAAAATAATTCGGTAAGTACTTATCACAATTTACCAAAAGAGAAACTAAATATTACGATAAAGATAAAGATTTATGAAGAGATTTAAGTATATGCTATAATAATCATACTTAAATAAATAACTGATGCTAGTATAATGTAAATATTTTCAGTTTATATACCGATAAGTATGATCGTCCATACACACTGTAGTATTGGTAGTTTGGTAATGCTGTTATTACCAAACTATTATTAAACCAATATGATTAATTCTAATCTAGTTACCCAATATATGAAGTATATGTGAATTGTTCATACGATAGCTAAGAGTATGGAAGTAATATTGTAATAATTGAATGAATATAACTTTGTAATGATTATGGAAATATGTCTATTATTCCACGATACTACACACACGAAGTGCAGATGGCGAGATATATGCTTAGTCTTTTCCCCCTCCCTCCACAAAAAAAAAAGCTAAAGCGTGTGTCAGGGTTGTTTTGATTAAATCAAAAAAAACAAAAATCAATTTATTGATAACAGGTATATTTTGATTTAATCAAATATTTGATTTTTTTGATTTTTCTTCACATTTTTCTATTAAACACATTCATTCATAATATTATATTGTTCTTCTATGTGTAACAAACAAGGGTTTGCTCACACAGCGTTCTTATGGCATTGTATTTGTGAGATAAAGACCAAAATCGCTTGCTAGCACAAATGTAGACTGGACAAAATATGTAGACTGGTTGATTAAAAGATTCCATATGAATACATTAATATTGAAAAGCTAAATATTAATGGGAAAATGGGTACCAGAGTTAATTGCAAGAAATGCAAGGTCTGGTTTCCTAGCTAAATGCTTCGTCATCCGCAATATATAAAAAAGAGTATAGTATGTAATATAAATAGCATTCGTCACAATTTATACCTATATCTATATGAACTTATATGAAGTGCGAAAATATAGTTTCATTCAATTACAAAAATAAACTATCAAATAAATCAAAAAAATCAAAATAAATCAAATAAATCAAAAGAAATCAAATAAATCATAGATTTTTAACTTTTTTGATTGTTTCGAAAAAATCAAATAAATCATCAACTCTGTGTGCATGTATAATTGGTATGTGTATGAGTATGATACATATTAATAAAATCTTGATTTTAATTTAAAAGCACAACTTTCACAAAATCGTGTTCTTATGCTCATAATAATATTCAATATTATAAAGCATAGTCAAGCGACGAAGTGAAGAATATTCTCGCTAATCACTTTTCACATTTTTGGCGATCATTTTTATAATATTTTAGAGGATAATTTTATATTACAGAGGATCGGTAATTAATAAACTATGTTAGGAACAGAATTTATAATTCATATGATAAATTCTGTATTTTAGAGGATCACTTCAGTAATTTATTTGATCTTAATTAAATAATTAATAGTTTTCAGAATCAATATATATATCAGTTGATCAATATTTAAATTTTAGATGGTCATTTTGACATTTTTAATGCTAATTTTCAGAGGTTGTAATAACGGCGGCAAAAATAACGACGTTACTAATGGCGTTATATTTATTGGTAACGATAACGCGTAATTTATCAAGTAATGACAGACAGGCAGATATCTTTAACATATCGAATGGCTATTGAGATAAATTCTTTGTTATGGATTGACAAGCATTTATTGAAATAAACGATTTTTTTCTATACCTAGAATTCATTACGAAACGAAAACACCCATGGTGTATATAAAATCTGAGAAGTGTTGAGAATATTTTTTTAATTTGACAAACGAATAGTTTGACAACAAATACAAAAATTGCATAAGAAATAGTTTGGAATTGGAATTAAGTTCTTGTACAATATAAAAATATTCATATAGAAACATTTTCGATAAAAAAAAACTATCATCAAAATGTTTCGATCTTTATTAAAACTAAGTAATAAAATTGTTTCAAATAAACCAAATTCAAATAATTATTATAAATCGTCTAGTGTGAATCCTTCAACAAAGATATATTATTTCTCAAATGAATTTGCTCATAACGTTTTAATAGAAAATCCACAATGTTTTACATTTAATAAACATGAAATAAAATCTAATACTAAAGAAAATGAATGTATTAAGGTTGATATTATCGATTTAAATTGGCTGAATTCTTCGAATGACACCAGTAAAAAACTTATAGAAAAATTAATATTTGTTTTAAATTACTGCAAAGAAAATGATGTTTGTTTAACATCCACTATGTTCGATACATTTGTTGATAATTTTGTAAGTAAAATTTCTAAATTTACCGATGATGAACTAATTGATGCCCTACAAATATTTGCTGTTATGCCAAAGATTGCACATATATCATTGCCTACAAGAAATTATTCTGAATTATTGATAATATTTGATCACGAATGTCTAAAAAGGTCCAGGAAGTGGAATTTGAATCAAATTCTTTTCATATGCGATATTTGGTATGTTTCTTCCTTGGCTAGATATTCTAAATTTATTTTGAATGCTTGCAAAATGGCTGAAAATCATATATTATCATTGACACCCAGTCAATTGGTGCAGACAATGTTTTACTGTCAATTGAAGAGAAAACCAATCATTGATATGGTTGCTGTGGAAATTGCTTTAGAAAAATCATTAGATAAATTAACACTGAATGAATTAAGTGTGATTTGTATAGCTTTTTTTAAGACTGCATCACTTATAAGTAATACTAAATTGATAAAGAAAATTTATGAAAAGGTACTCGATGAAAATAAAAATTTTGAAACAATTGGCGATATTGGCATATCAAATATATTTAAGGTTAGTTGCAATTTATATTTTTATCAATTCTAATAAATTTTCTATTGTAATATTTTCCTATCCACACCAAATAAAATAATAATATTCTAATATACTCCAATTTTTTAGATACTACGGAATTCGTCTGTCTCAGAGCATGAAGATTTAATGACCAAACTTTTAGTTAAAATAATTCCTCGTATCGAAAATTTATCTTTACTATCCTGTGTACATGTTGCACTTCTTGGACCTACATTACGCATATGCAATGAACAATTATTAGAGCAGATTATCAAACGACTGGTAAATAATATAAAAGATTTACGAATTAAAGACATGGAGCGAATATGTTTTGTAGTAAGCTATTTTGATTTTAAATCAAAATCGAGAATAGAAAATGAATTGTGCAAAAATATTTTAGAAGAGTTACCAAATCGAGCCTCTGAAATAGTAAACTATCCAATTTGTTTCATAGCATGTCTTAAATATTTAACATCAAAAGGATTTTATGATGTCGAACTGATTGATAATGCTTTAAGTCCGGATTATTTACTATTGACCTATGGACACTTAAAGAATTTCGATCATCAAGTACTTTCATTAGATTTGTTTGCACGAATAAATTTAAGAGATATTTATAGTGGTAATCGATTAAATGAAGAGCAACTTCAAAGTGTGGCTAAACATCATACACCGCTCATTCCTTTGAAGGACGCAACATATAAAAGTTTTTTTACCGATAAAATATTATTAGAAGTTATTGATATTGTTGAAATTTTGTATAAAAATTATGAACTGGCACATGCAATACCTCAATACGATAGAGCAGGTTTGAAATTATTACATATAATTAAGAACTTAAAAAGCAAATATTTATGAAATAATTACATTGATTTTTATTTGTTCGTTACAGATATTTATTTAGCATTTGATAAGAATACCAGAGACACTATGGACTTATCTGATCGCTTTCCGCCACTCTATTGTGGCCAATTTATCACAAAAGAGATGTTGATAGGTGATAAAAATAATTTAGAAGTTGTTGCAATTGTTGTAGGTGGTCATAATCATTTTTGGAGATATAAAAAAAATATGATTGGAGACTTTAAACTTAAAATTGAACAATTGAAGACATGTGGATTTTATCCATTAGTGGTAAGTCATCTTTCAGCTAGGGTTTTGATGTTATGATAGCATTATTAAGATTCAATATTGTTATTGGTAAGATTTTCAAGGAAATTTAGAACAAAACTATAACATTTTTGTTATTTCTTCGTTATTATATGTCAGTTAAGCAATTCTGGCAAAGGACCAATTAACTTTCTTCGATCACATGTCCATAAAGTAAATATATTTGAAGAAACAACATAAAACAGACACTCACAACAAATTATTTTGCTTTATTTAAAAGCAATTATGACTCAGTGATATAAATATTAATTTAAAGAACCATTGAATAAATTAGTACTGCAGCCGGTTGACATCAACCCAAATATCTTAAAATAAGTAATTATATGCAATGTTGCCCCATTTACATACGAAATTTTAGTCAGATTTTTATAAGCAATAATGACCAACATACCAGTATCATATTTACAATAACTAAATTTAGTTTTAGTAGTGATAATATAACACTAACTGATTTATATTTTTTTTTCTTGTTTGTTTATTAGGTACCATACTACGAATGGAATTTTATACCCAAAAACCAACAAAAGAATTATATTCAATATAAAATGTCATTTTTACTAAAAGATTCAATAACATAATATTTTCACAACGAATTATAAAAACACAATAGACATGCATTTTTTATTACATGGTTAGATCTGACCACCGCGCTATCCTGATTTTTATTTTTTTTTTTTTTTAAATTTCAAACTAACATCTTGATAAGAATTATTAAAAAAAAAAATTAACGATAAATAAATCTTTTAAGATGATTACGATGAAAGATTTTAACACACTCAACATGAATTTATCATTTTCCTTTTACGTTTCATTTAAAGTCTTTAAATTTCAATTCGTGGAAATAAATAGTACTTACTTCAGGGGGCGAATCATGAACGGTGTCGAGTAAACACTACTGTCGAGTGTCGAATTGGTCGACACGCAGTTCGACGTCGAGTGCTCGACGACGACACATGGCATCATGAAAATTTGTTCATTTTTGTTCATTTTGCTCGACGAAAATTGTTAAAAACGTCGACCACTCGACATTGCGTCGAGAAATATACGTCGAGCATTCGACACGTCGATTTGTTTCATGATTTAGTGTGTCGACTTCTCGACGCCAAATACGTTGAGTTTCGACACTCGACACCGTTCATGATTCGCCCCCAGATCTAAGTTCATCATTATTCCAGTATCCTATAAGAAATTCCAAAAATAATTTTTTAAAAAAAACAACAACAGAATTTACATATTTCAAAAATGGTTTTTAATTAAAATTTAAAATGTTAATCAATAATTCATTTATTTTATTAAAATTTTATCACAATCTCATTAAATAATAAAATATATTAATTTTCTTTAATTATTTCCGAAATTCATTCAATGGCTGTTTATGAATTATTTTTAAATAAATTTCAAAATTTGGTGTGAAATAATTAAGAAAAAAAAATATATGATTTTCTTTTTCATTTTTTTTATTGTTTAGGTTATTTTATCATAATTTTTGCATTTCCGTTACTTCCTTTAAGGATTTTTTACCCTTAAAAATTGTTTTTGTCGTATCATTGTTGTCTTCGTCATCGGCCGCTAATAATCGGGATTCATGCATATCAGGTTTTGATCGTATGAAAATCCTAAAGAGAATATCTAGTATTTAGCAATGTTATAATACTTTAAGATTTAATTAAATTATTTTAAAAAAATCATTCAGTGGAAAACAAAAAAATGTTGAAATCAACGAAAACTCAATACAAAAATAATAAATTATTAAAAATAGGTGGTGATGTGTTGGTTACTGGTTAGCAATTATTTTGTTAATTTTGTAAACGAAATTAATTCTGTATTTAAAATTATGACTTATGACAATTTTAGTACTTTGATGAATTTAAACTGCAATTAGCATAATGGAAAAATGTAAGTTAATTTTTTTCCACTATGCGTACAATGTAATACAATCATTTTAATAAAATATTAGTGATTTTCTGTTAGTAATTGTGGATTAATGAGCGAATATCTTACCTTACCTAGGCCATTGTTAAAGTACATTTTTAATCTAAAAAATATGTAAGAAAAAAAAAACACGCTAGTTTCAAGAAACAGATACCTACCGCAAGAGTATAATAAGAAAATTCTCAAAAAATGTTACTACTAAATGTTGCTTGCATAAATAAAACGAGTTTCAGACGCCATTAGAATAATTAGAATTAAAAAAAAGGGGGAAAAAAGGTATGGAACCTTTATAAAATTAACTAAAGTTTTAAATCGAAAAGAATTTGAAAAGAGAAAATATAAACAAATAATACGCTCGACTAGGTTACATTTATATAAATTGTCATATTGATTTTTAAAATCAGTTGATTGAATAAATAAATAAATAATTAATTTCCATTAATTGTAATCATTTTGGAAAGTAACAGAAAACGTAATTATGAATCTAATTTTTTGCCGGTAAATTTATTTTTTGCTTTACTTTTGAACCGTATTTACATCATTTCTGTTATTTATGATTCTCATTTATTATTGTTAAAATGTCAATTAAGAAATATAATTATAATTCTAAAAAAGTTTGTTTCGCTATCATAATCATAACGTATTATTGAATGATCAGATCATTGTGTTAGTCGAATTAGTAAGTATCATGGTTAGCAAAAAATACTGTGCAAAATCTACATTCAAATCATTTTCATTGCAATAATTATTTAAGAAAACGTGCAATTCAAATAACTTGTAATTAATAAAGAAAAATAAAATGCAAAACCAAAAAACATGCACAATTTACCAAACCTTTTACATATTACATGATTTAAATGTGTGTCTACGTCAATGTATATAATATTTTGTTTTTTTTTTTTAATTTCTACTTTGAGAGAAAAGTACATTTAAACTTTATGTTTTATTGAAGTCGTCATTGTTGGTGTTGTATAGATGACAAATAAACTGGTAAAAAAAACAAAAACGAAGTAAATACAATTTTAAAGAAATAAATATAAAAATTAAATTAAATTAGATAGATTTTATCAGCTATCTTAAGAGTGATGCAGTGGTTGCCTTTCATCATCTGTAATTTATCTTGTCACACTCACTCATGCAAAAATTTTTTTTGTATATATTTAGAGATTAGATTGAACAAAATTTAAGAAAAACATTTTTTTTTTTAAATTAGTAAGTATTGTTTGCAGATTTGCATAATTAGTTCGAAAATAGGAGTAAAGAATCGAAATTCATTAAATGAGGAAATGTCACAAAGTAGAGAATTATCATAAATCGCATACGCTTTACAACAAATATGTAATAAAATTAACTTAAATTTTCTACTTTTTTTTTCAAATTGTCGGTGAATATTGATATTAAAACCTAAATTTGTTTGCAAGACTCTTAATTAATTAATAAACAACTGAGAATGTTAATTAAATTTCTTAATTGTTGAAATTTCAAGAAAATTGCTAATTACTTGTTTCCATATTATTAAAATTTAAAAAAAAATCAATGAACTGAATTTATTAATAAATAATAATAATTTTATAATTAAAAATTATTTGCAGCAGATGAATATAATTACATTCACAGCCATGAAGGTAATGTAAATTAATTAGTACTATATGTTTGTACAATTGAATATGAATTATGAATATTATAACCGATGTTCGTTAATATTTGATTTATGAACGTATTTTATTAGAAAAAAAAGTAATGAAAATAGATTAGATTAGATGAATTAAGCATTTTCTCTTAACATTAAAAAAAAAAAAAATAATAGAAATAGAAATATTTTAGATGTGAATATTAAAGGAAGCTCTATAGTTTTGTTAGTTGCTGGATATTTACTAAGCTGAATGTGGTGTTCTTAAAAAACTGAAATAATAAATAAAAAATAAAAAAAAGAAAAATATGTAAAAAAAATAAATAAAAATTGGTTAGGAAAACTAAAATAAAAAATTATCAATTACACAATAAAAAAAATAGAACAGATAAACTTACCTTGACAATGTTGAACTATTTGAGCGACTAAAATTTGGCCGCGGTATATCCTCTAAACCACGATGTACAGAAATTGATTCTAAATCTAAGTGTCCGCCAGAATCAATTAATTTTAAATATTCGGGAGTTTGTAATGATGCCAATGATGGTTTTTTGTATAGTTTTAGTAGTAAAGATGAACATACAACCGATACAGAACTAGCTGCCATTGCTGCAGATGCCATCCATGGTTGTAATATTAATCCAAATGAACTAAATACACCAGCAGCTAATGGAATACCGAGTAAATTGTACATACTGGCAAACAGAAAATTAAGTCGAATACGTCGTACAGTCTTACGAGACAGATCCAGACATGCAACTACATCTAAAAGATCATTCTAAAAAAAAAAGATTACAAATTAGTTTTGTTAAAATTTGTTGAAGTGTGTGTTTATATTGTTTTTATATGCATTTACTCTCATCAAAACAACATCGGCTGCTTCAGCAGCGACGTCCGTACCCGCAGCTATAGCAATACCAACATCAGCTTGAGCTAAGGCTGGGCTATCATTTACACCGTCACCAACCATTGCTACTCGAACACCAGTCTCTTGAATACGTTGAATTTTAGCCACTTTGTGTGATGGTAGCACTTCAGCAAATACACGTTTTATTCCAACTTGGCGTGCAATACTTGTTGCTGTATTTTTATTATCACCAGTCAATAGAATTACTTCAATACCCATTTTTTGTAAAGTATAAATAGCCAAATGTGCTTCTGGTTTTACCATATCTGACACCGAGACCATACAAATTAATTGTCCATTCAAGGCACATAATATCACAGTATGGCCCATTGATTCCTCATCGGACATTTTATTATGAATTTCTGGTGGCACAAGAATGCCATTACGATGCATCCATTCACGATTGCCAATCAATACATTTACCTCATTCTAACGAAAATAATGAAATTAATTTGATACAAATTTGAGAATTTTAAAAATAACAAATACGTACAACATCAGCAAATGATTCTCCAGTTGATGATTTTTCTTCTAATTGTAATAATTGTTGCAATTCCATTGTATTTTTTTGCGATTGCGTCATTTGTGGTAGAATTTCTTCAATTGTGACTCCATTTATAATCACAGCACCCGAATATCCATCGCTCTTATACATATTTTGATAGTTAATAATCTTATCAGTTTTTAAAGCAGTTTTCAAGGCATTGTCTATATTTGATACATTCACTTTAACTCCACAACCAGGTACTGATTGAAATTCGGAGCTTCTGCCAAACACATCAACCTCTAACATCTCTTTAACGAATTTAATAACAGCTGTCGCAATGGGATGTTCACTATTTGATTCAGCCGCACCAAGAATGGTTAATGCACGTGCCAATGAACATACTTTGGGTTTAACAAACATTACAATACGAGAAGTCATTGGCATCCCGTGTGTAATTGTGCCAGTTTTATCGAAAACAATTGTCTTCACCTTATGTGCATTTTCTAATGGACCAGCACCTTTAACTAATACACCATGCAATGCACCAACACCAGTTGCAACCATTACGGCTGTAGGAGTTGCTAAGCCTAGTGCACATGGACATGCAATAGCTAATACACTAATAGCACATCGAAATGCATAGCTAAAAATGATTTCATCAGGACTAAGTCCATGTTTTTCAGCCATTGTCACTGGTAAATGTTTAATATCTAGGTAACCCACAATAATCCATCCAATAAGTGTTATAGTCGATACGATAATAACAAACGGTACAAAATAGCCAGCAATTCTATCGGCTAATTGTTGTATGGGTGCTTTTGATGTTTGTGCTTCTTCAACAAGACGAACAATTTGTGCTAAGGTTGTATTTTCCCCGGTGTGCGTAGCTATCATTAATATTAAACCATTTTGATTAATTGAACCACCAATTAAAACTGATCCTTTTTTCTTATGAACGGGCATCGATTCACCGGTTATAAGACTTTCATCGCATGTTGAATATCCAAAAACTGCTTTTCCATCAACTGGGACTTTGCTACCTGGCACGACTTTTAACACATCACCTCGCTGTACATAATCAACTGAAATGATTTTTTCCGATAACACTTCAAAGTTATCTGAAACTGTTACGAGTAAGGCATCTGTTGCTTTAAGCGATAGCAATTTCGATAAAGCTTCTGATGTTTTTCCTTTGGCCACATGTTCTAACCAACGTCCCAGAGAAA
Organism: Catotricha subobsoleta; assembly: GCA_011634745.2. NCBI lineage: Eukaryota > Metazoa > Arthropoda > Insecta > Diptera > Cecidomyiidae > Catotricha > Catotricha subobsoleta. The sequence continues at coordinate 30,204 of JAABKK020057062.1, forward strand.
TAAATATCAACAGCATTGGTGGCGTATCAAAGAATGTAATCGGTGATGTTTTATGTTGAAAAAACATTGCAATTGCCAGCACAATGATAGAATAAATATAACTAATTGTGGTTGCCATTGTTATTAAAACATCCATATTTGTTGAACCATGTTTCATAGCTCGATATGCTTGTACATAAAAATGCCAACCACCAAAAAATTGAACTGGAGTGGATAGTGTAAACATTACTAAATTTTCTAACGATAATCCCGGTAAAATAGTACAACACATATTTTCATGTCCATGCATTTCCATTTCAATCATAAAATATATCATTGCAATCATACAAGGTCCTCCAAACAATAACGATATGAAAAATGCATTTCGCCATTTTTGAATTTCTTGTTTATGTTCTAAATAACTGTGCGCCATTTTATCTTTATTTGAAAGTAATTTCGCTTCAAAGCCAAGTCCGTTGATTGCATCGCAAATATGTCTGGCTCCTGTTTGTTCACTGTTAAATTTAAATTTTCCACGCTTTGTTGTCAATGCAACAGCCGCATAGTTAACCCCTGGTATTTTCAATACAGTCTGTTCAATTTTATTCACGCATGACGCGCATGTCATTCCATTTATTTCTACTTCAATATCACCCTCACCCGTACCAGGCTCGTCAATAATTTCTGCCGGAAAACCCAACTCTGATATTGAATTTGCAATATCTTTAGGTGAAATTTCTCTCGGATTATATTTTACTTCTGCTTTGGCAGCCAGCAATGCTACTAGAATATTTTCAACGCCAAAAATTCGTTTACAATGTTTTTCAATTGCAGCCACACAACTGGCGCATGTCATTCCCTGTATGTGAAGGAAGCACTTTTGTAATGACTCGTCTAATGGAGATTTTGGATCACTGGTGTCACCAACACCACTTCCGCCCAGAAATACTAAGGTTTCTGATACCGATTTTCTTGGAGATTTGTCTGCAAACAGAAATTTATGATCAAATAATATTTTAATTAAATTAAACGAGAAAATTTCAGATTACATCTTAATTACGTATTACATTTTCTACATAAAATTTAAAATTGAGTACAAAACAAACCTTTCGGTTGAATATAATTATCAGTCTTAATCAATAGCTCATTGTCATCATCACCATACACTCTAGCTATAAATCCCATATCGTTTATCATTTCGGCTATATCATTTGCATTGCATACATCACTTTGATAGTCAACAATAGCTAGTTTTTGTTCTAGATTCACTTTAATCGTGAGTATTCCTAATTTCGTTGATATATTTCCTTCGATACTTTTAACACAACTTTGACATGTCATACCATCAATATGAATTCGAGTTGTTAGAATAGATTTTTTATTTATAAGCGATGCTGCTAATTGTTCATCATCTTCTAATTTATATGAACATTCAAATCCCATATCATCTATTTCATTGGCAATTTGATGTGGATCGGTTATACTTGGATCATAGTCAATATAACCAGCTTTTTCAGTTAAATTTACTTTAATTGTAATGATACCTGGTTTGGTTTTTATATTACCCTCAATGTTACGTACACATGATTGACAGGTCATACCATTTATAGGTAAACGTATCGAGGCAATCACTTGTTCCAACAGGCCTTGGGATTCATTATTAAATTGGTCCATTGTAGTGCTGAAAAAAAAAAACACAAAAATGTTAATAATTCAACTATGAGAGTTCATTGACTTTTGAATATTAAATGGATATTAATTAATTAATTTCACTAAATTCATTATCATTTTAGTAATTTTCTTTCGTCTAACAAATGGTTGTATATGTGAGCCAGAAGCTCCAATTATTATTTTAACCACTTCAGTTAATCGTTGATTCCATTAAATTAAGATCCATATTATACGAACAAAAAATTCAAGAAACTGTAAATTAACCATTTTATAATATGATTTATTGCACTCTTTATTTCGATATTTCTCGAATCTTAAGTGTTATTTTACGGTGATAAGCAACATGTTTCAGTTATATGGTGGATCATAAATATTTAGTGACTCTGTATATGAGATTTTATATATGTGTTTCCATGTCATTATATTATTTATTATAAGTTATCACAAACAGGCTAATATTATAAAGTTCTACTTGTTTGAGTCGTTTTATGAATTTTTGATAAAATCTTTAAGTCTACTGCGTAAAATAAGCATTCAATATATAACGCATTTATTTAAGCAATGAACAAAAAAAAAACATTATGGTTATTTAGAAAATTTTAAAAATAGCCTTTTTCACACACAATTAATAAACATTTCACAATTCGCGTCAATTGCACATTCATATAATTACTTGGAAACAAATAAATATTTAATATAACAGAAAATAAATAAATAAAACAAAATTAATTTACTCATAATTATAATACATTGTGTTGTCTCTGATGTTGTGTAAATCACAAGTTATTAATGCATTTACAATAATAACATGAATACAAAAAAAAAATGTTTTTGGTTAAATTAAATGCAATCTAAATAAATATAATAGTAGTTATCTATTGCAAATGGATTGTTTGAATGATCTCGCAACAATTTAGAACAATTCTGTTTTTCAGTTAAATAAAATTAATATAACTTCGATTGACGTTTATATGAAAAGATGTAATAATAAAACTAAATCGTTTAATGATGTATTAAAAATTATAGAAAAAATTTGATAAAAATTATAAATTTTGTAGATTGCTGATGAAGTCTTTTCAATTATTTATTATACTAATATTGATAACATGATATGATAAGGTGGATGATAACCAACACTATTTTAGCGATTTTAAAGAAGGTTTTTTTTTATTCTTCATTCGTTTGTATTACTTTATGTTTATCCATAAAAAATGTTATCAGATCAAGTATATATTTTATTGACTGGCTCTATTTATTTTATTATAGCTTTAATCGGAATACAAAGAAAACTGCTTTACATTACGTTTATTCCACCAAAAATAAGTTCATCCTTTTGATCAACAGATAATTATATTCAAGTAAATTGATACGTAAATTTTTACGATTTTTCATTATATGTAATACAAATTCAGTTTCTGTCTATATAACCAAAAGCTTAGTTATAAATAGATTTAACAGTTGTCTAAGTGCTGACATATGTTTATGTTAAATTTTCAATAAGTTTATTAGACTATAACACAACATATCCCATAAAATTAACAATTTACACCCGTTTTTAATTGCACCGAATCCGAAATAATTACTTATTTTGTGATATCAATGTTTTATTTGGTATTTCGTATTCATAAAATATTATTTGCGCTAAATCGACGTACTATTTTATGTATACATATATTTATATATATTTTCAATTGTTTATTATTTGAAATATAGCCACAATCGAATCGAATGAAGTGAATTAAATAAGGTAAGTAAATAGTGAAAGTTTAAAATAATAACAAATACAAGAAGAAGCAAATTGTAAAGAACTAATATTCGAGTATACAGGGTGGCAATTTTTTGTATGGAAAAAAAATCTAAATTCGAGTTTTACAGATTACTGTTGATAGAAAAATTAGATTTGATCTGAAATGTTCGTATGTGAGTTTTCAGCCTTGTAGGTGTTTTCAAGACCGTGCGCAAAATCGACAAAGTTTTGAATTTTTTCAAAACACCATGCAAGGCTGAAAATTCACATACGAACATTTCAGACCAAATCTGATTTTTCTACCAACAGTAATCTGGAAAATTTGAATTTCGATTTTTTATTGCCACCCTAATGTATACAATTTTAATTTAAAAAAAAAAACACACGCACACATAAACTATACGGTTAAAATAAAAAAAAACATAAAAAGAGAAATAATCAACAATTGTAGTAATGTCTGAAAATCCAAAAATTTCTTTTATTTAAATGAATCGAATATAAGCACTTTGATAACGTAATGTTTTTGTGAAACATTAAATTGATAATTATTCTATTTTGTTAATTAAAAAAAAAAGAGAAGAAAATAATTTTGTTGCAGTGGTTCTATATTTCATTCAAATAATTTATAATCTATTAACCATATATGATTAACTAAAAAAAAAAAAATTATTTAGAAAATTTAATAATCGCCCACTAATTGAATATCGCATCGAACATTTAATGATTTATTTTTGATAAAAAGTAATAAATATTTTGAGTCATATCGAATGTTCTCTATATGTATGTAACGTTCATATAAATATAGAATTTTAAAAAGACTTTTATAAGTCCACAGAAACTTAATAGAAATTTCCAATTGAATATATTTCGAATAACCTTGTTTCAGCAAAGTGTTATAATAATTCAACTCAAAATATCTAATAAGAACACAATTTTACCCATTCAACAGGTCTATTTAAAATTCATACAGAAAAAAAAAATGGTATTTCTACTATATATTGATTGGTCTATTATAGAAATTAAATGATCAAACAAAATACCTACACAGAAATTTAACGCCAAAATTTTGATTATATGTAAAAAGGTGACAGCCAGCAAACAAAAATACACTTCACTATTATATTATATTTATTTTGTAACATCACTTTCAGTCATTATAAGAAATATTGTAAAATGCACATAATCCCATACATAATATAACTTCTGTGATTAAGAGTACATTATTTTTAAATATGTATTGTTATTACAAAATATCCTATTGATTGCTAAGAAACAGAAACAACATTTTATTATATTTTTTTTTCCTGTATCGGATTGTTGTTCAATATCGTGAAATCAAAATATTAATTTCTAATTAATTTGTCTATCTTACACGGCGTGGCTATCTCGTTGAATACCAATAAATAACTGAATGGAAGAAAAAATAAGCTATATGAAAAAATTAAATGGTTTTAAAGTCGCTGCGTCGCAGTAGTAATGGTAATACCATTTACAGTTAGTTGAGAATGTTATATGCAGAAAGTTAAGTAGGTGAGTGTTTTGTTTGTATGTTCTGTTTCTTGTTTTATGTAATTAACTTTAATGATATTCATTTCAACGGTAAAATTCAATGCGTAGAACCTCTCTGGTCTCTGGCGTAGTTATTCCCTGGCGTATTTTTTTTTTTTTTATAGATAGTTTGACGGAATATGGTGAGCGTTGAGCGCAAGCAACAAATTATTTTTGTAATTTTTTTATTTCTCTTGTGGCATCATAACGACATACATTTTGTTAAATAGTAACTATATTTAGATGAAGTACAAAATATTACAAAACCACGTTTCGCTTTTTCTGTGTATTATAAATAATGTTTATTGCCTCTAATATTAGGGCATATATAGGCAAATAGATTGTTACTTAAATACGACAAACATTTCTTTTTATTTTTTAGTTGGGTGTGCAAATGCTTAAAGAGCGGTACTAAAATTCAAGCTATAGAAAAAATGGTGTTTTATAAACGACATATACCAATATATATTTTAGTTGTCCAATGTGAGGATATTTTTTTATAGAGTGTGTATGTGCGCTGTCCAGTCATCGGCATTTATTTTGATTGCAGTGTACATACAGCGTCTAGTTATTAAATTGTGACCTATTTGGGACTTAAATCAACTTCACTATTGATAGAAAATCTTTGTACGCACTTAGTACTTAGACTCAAATTCACTATTTCAAAAAAAAAAAAAAAAACCAGTGCGATATGAAATAACTCAACACTTGTTTGAATAATTTTAATCAATTTCTTTGTACACCAACCTCAATACAACTCCAATATACAAACGAATTTTTAATACTGTTTTCTGTTAGACGATAATAAAGAAGATAAGCAAAATTGTATCAGACTTAAAATAATACTTAAAATAAAAAAACAAAACAATTATCTCAGGCCAACCTAATTCAAATACGATTATATGCAATCAAATGGTACCGGTTACTCATTATTGTATAAATAATATCCACTTGACTGAGTTCGAATTCATAAAATTCGAATCATTTTATCTATATAAAGAAAAAAAAAAACCATGTAGATTGTTTGCTAGCGGACCTAAATTTTCAAAGTCATCATGCAAATATTTGTCTATTATTTAGACAAACATTAAATCGAACTTTGAGCTCTTTCAACAAATTATATCAATTAAATGACGTAATATTGCACACGAAGTGGAATAAGAAAATTCTAGAAGCGGTGCTGTTTTAATTAGCTTATGAAGAAAATCATCAATCAATTTTTTTTTTTTTTAATAATAATAAATTTATTTTTACATTGGAGGCTGTGATTAGTTTTAGATAATTTTGTGCAAATTTTCAGTTGAAATCAATTTTTTTTTTCGGTTGTTGTAGTTGCAGTCACGGTCACAAAATCAAAACTAATTTTCTTATCAAGCCAAGCTGTACCCTGCATTGCATTTATTTACGCCGAATCACTCAAAAAAAATTGTTTTGACCATAATTTCCAAGAAACTAGTAAAAAAAAGCATAAGAAAAATCTAATATACAAAAACATTTGCGAACCTCTGAACTAAAAGTTCATCATCAGTGTATTGCGAAGTTTCTGAAATAATTGTATGCCGTGAATTCAATTGGATTTTGATTTAATACTGTTGGAATTAGAAAAATGACCCAATACTTAATAGGCAGTTTGGGCAAAATGACGTGAACGTAAGAATTGGTGCATTGGAAAATGACGTGAGAGTTAAAAATGCATACTAATTTTCACGCTACGTCATTTCTCACACCAATTCCTACGTTCACGTCATTTTGCCCAAACTGCCTATTATATATTTACAATTATAATCATTCACTTACATTCTGGATAAATTGGAAATTCATCGGTCACTCTAAACGGCTCATCATGAGAATATTTCATGCCTAGCTTCCGTGTCAACGATTCATCGTCCTTATGTTTAAGCAAAACTCCCATTTGCCTCAGAATTAATGGTACAATTAATTCAGCATAAGATTTTGTGTTCTGTTGCGTACGAAAATCTATGAATTGTATATCATATACCGAGTATACTATATCTGTCAGAACAGAATAAATAAAAAAATCGTCTTTGGCACATTCCAGGAGTGGATCAGTTTCAACTGGAACTTCGAATTCAATCACATTGAAGTGTTTATATTTTTTCATAACAAAATCTACCATTGTTTCATCACCATCGTCACCAAAAACATCTGAAACAATTCTTTGGAAATCATGTTGCTGTATATTCTGTGCTGGTGAATTGTTTTGTAGATAAGATGAAAGATATGCAAAGTCTTCAAAGGTTTCCTTATACACATAATATTTATCTGATGTAAGGTTTGCTGTCTTATCAGGTTGTCGTTGCATAAAAGTCTCCATTTTTGGTCCGAGATTTGTATCTTTTTGCCACAAATAAATCAAAACACCGAATAAGGCAAGCTGATTTTGAGAGAGATTTAAATGTGCACGCAGTGCTTCAACATTGTAACTGGTAGTTGTTAATTTATTAATGTCCAAATGTTTATTTGACCAATATTTATACGACGTATTTTCGTAATGCACGTAAGCGGTGTCATTTGTAATAATCGGCATGACATTTGCATGTGTTAATGCATATTTAACTATTTCATTGTCGTTTTTACATAAAGTTACTCCATATTTTTCAACCAATATTTTATGCTCACTGAACCGACACCCACGTTTGTTATTTGGATTTCTTAATGTTAAATTCTCAAGTCGAATCAGGCCCGTAGCTACGTACAGGCGAAGCCAGGCTTAGCCTGTTAGATTAATTGACAAGCCTGTCTCATCTCTCTC
>JAABKK020057063.1:0-10866 GCA_011634745.2 Catotricha subobsoleta
GTTCTTTGGGTTCGGTTCGAAAATCGAAAAAAGTGAGGTTCTTGGGGTTCGGTTCGGTTCGGTTCGGTTCGGTTCGCCTCTCTGAAGCAAATTCTAGCGACTTAAAAAAAAGAACCCGATCTTATAGCTTGGACTCCATTTATTACGTTACAGTATTCAAGTTTTGGACGAATGAAAGAATAAAAAATAAGTTTGTGAAAATATAGGTATCCGTAAAATGTCTTTTGTGTTACGTTTTAGAAATCCTAAGAATCTATTACTTTTTGCTATTATAGAATCAATATGTGACATTAAATGTGACTTTTTGGTATCAAACACTATTCTTAAGTCCAAGACTTCTCTGTCTTGTGTTATTGTTTGTATGGAGACTTTTAAACATCTACCTATTTTGTCAATTTCTGATCATGATTCGTATCCGTTCTTTGTATTTTAGTTTTCTATTTGTAAGAGTATTACAGTTTTAGATTTGTATTCTTTATATTGTAAATATTTACAAGTTTTAGATTGGGTATTACCTCTTATTACATACATATATATATGTGTAAGCGAAATACAAAATAAATAAATAAATAAATTATACTATGTTAAGTATCCGCCGTGTAAGAAAATCTACCATATGTTATTTTTTTCTTATAATTTCTCATTAAAAATTTTAGTTTTCAGTTTTTATTGGATATATAAACAAAGCAACGCATGGAAACAAAAAAAATGAATTAAATAAAAAAAAAAAAATTGGCCAATTATACGGCCGAGTGTGCATAAAGAATTTTTATTAAATACAAAGACGAGTGCTAATGAAAAAAAAATATGCTTCCTCTAACCGTTTTGTAATTTCAGAGTGCTAAGGAAAAAACAAAAAAAAAAAAATTAAAAACGTGTGATATTTTTCAGAATTTAAAAGTGTCTGCGCGTACATTTAAAATAAAAACAGCGATATTTTAAAAGAAATATTCGACATTAAGTAAAAGTTTAGTTAAAATGTAGAATGCAGTCAGAAAATAGAATTAATTAATCATACGATGTAAATAGTATTCAATATTTCGATTATTATTAATTTCAACCAACTTGAAATTTTGTTGTTTCAATTGCATTACTGATTTTTATCGTCACCGACACATTTTCGAGAAATTAATTTACTACTATCGGTGTGCTAGCTCAAAAGTGTGACATTTTATAGAATTCGAACAATAGATATCTCAAAATCACCCAAAAATCATCTTCTGTTAAGGTTAACTATAATATTTTTTATAATATTTTGATTGATACATATTACCAAGCAAACAAATATATGCGCATTTTTTCTTAAATAATAAATTCAGTTAAACCAATGAAAAAAAAAATTAACTATAGAGTTATTCTAGCCTCCACAGATATTTTGAAAAAAATTCTAGAATTTCGTAAACATACTATCTGCCTGTTTACTGGCAATAATTACCCGAAATACTCTAACAGCCCCAGAGATCGCTGCGAAATGTTCTATTATATGTGGATATTTATTAACATTGGAGCATGGCTTAAACCATTCCATCTTGAATGCTTCCGGCGCCCAGGGGAACTACCGCCAGGGCTTCAACCCACCCCCCTCAAAATTTCCACTCTAGCTGCCTCCAGATGACATTTGATTTCAAAAATATTGGTTATACATGCAAGTTTAGTTGATAAAATAGAAAGATAAGTTTTTCATTTCATATTTAAGATATTTAAAAACATACTGTCACACATTTTAATTAATAAATAAATAAACAAACAATAACATAATGAACGAAAAAAAGAATCTAATATGTAATAATAAATTTTAACTACCTTCATCTGCCTTTAAGGCTGATTTGTGTTTGTACAATTGTTCAACTAACCATTTCAAAAATTGAGAAATGCATTATAATATATACGCAACCATTTCTCGTAATGGTCTGTTAAACAATTTTACAAACATAAATTAAAAACCTTTAGTGGCAGAATATTTAAGAAAGAATTTGAATGGGAACCGTAATTGATATGCAAAATGATACGAGATACGCTGCGGTTATAAAAATATTAATAGTAGAGGACCCCGAAAGTCTGTCGATCTCAAGGTCATTTATTCAATCACAGTTTGACTTGACTTTAAAATCATAAACATTCGAATTTGATGGTTTAAATTACGTTTAAACTAGTTAAAAATATGTTTGAAAAAAAAAATGTCCCCCATGGTTTTTCACAATTTCCTTTTCAATGCTAAGTAGTAAATACTTTCTCTACATCAATATACTTAGTATTCTATCAATACGCCTATAAAATGTAGATTAGCATATAATTCAAAAACAATAAATGTGGAGCTTGTTTGGTGTATAGTTCGGTTAACGTTTTAATTTTCCCTGATTTGCCGTTTTAAATTTTTAATAATTATTTATGATTTTTACTAAATAACTACGCTAAAGTAAAAAAAAAAATTGAAATAAATATTTTTCTCATTTCAATTTTCTCTATAAAACAAAAACCAACATTATGGAAAAAAAATAAAATAAATGTGTATTTGAACTCAATTCATTGTTTAATTATTTATTTGTTTCTCTTTCTTGGTTCAATTACATATTGTTTGTTGAATTTCTATATATTTTTGTTATTATTATTCAGCGCACGAAATTTTATGGTTGTATACAAACATTTCTCTATATGTACAGACAGACGCAAACGCATATACATTAAAGGGTTTAAAAATGAAGGGTTTTAATATAAGAGGGCACATGCCGAATGTACATATTTTAATTTTCCTAACATATTACTTCCATCAACAATGTGAGAGTGAGTGACATCTGACAGAAAGCCAATACCTACAGTTTTTAGTGTAAATCCATAAGTATTACACTTAACATGTACAATGTACATACAATAATAAATATATATCCTTAGAATAATTATAATGGCGTATGGCGGAATATATTTTTAAAAATATGTACAGTAGACAATCGTTATACCGTAAAAAGTAAAAGGTTTCACCATTTCCAATTATCGTATATATTGCACAGAGAGGGAGGGAACTTGGAGTGGTTAAATCGTTAAATCAACAACTTAGCGTCTACCCTCCAATGTAGTATTATTAACCCATCCATGAGGAGTTATTGTAACTATAATGATAGGTAAATTTTACTATTCGGGAGAGTTGGTGCCGAAATAACCATATGAAAGGTTAATAATTTACTATCCAGGTTCTCTCAGAGTAACTATTTTTATACTAGATGAATAGCCCGTCATATATGACGGGTTGAAAAGCAGTGTTGCCAATGATTTCAAAATGAATTAATGTTTGACAGTGTGATAAAGTGGCGCTTAGCTTTTTATATATATTAATACATAATAATATACATAATAAAAAACATATTTTAAAATGAAGAAATTGTTGATTGGTCAAATTTTCATAAAAATCATATTTTCTGGAAAAATGAAGAAATGTTTTGACTGACTGGATTTGCTTAAATTAGCTATTTGAACATCACTGCGAAGTGATCGTATAGATAGACGGTATAGGTTTCACGATTTGAATCCACATTCCTCATATTTATATATTTTATTCTACCCAGTAAGAAAAATCTTTTGTTCGGTAGAAAACAATTCAAATGTTCCGTAAATTGTTCCAATGTTCGGTAGAAAAAGATACATTTTGTTGAATAACTTTTTTCTCCACATTAGGCCTCCAATGGGGATTAGTGGGGATCTCTTCGTTATATTCCTCTTTTACTAACCTATCATTCTCTCTTTGTGAAAATATCCCAATCCGGAGTAATTCGGGCTATTGAGTTACTGAGCATTTGGACAATTTACCGAACATTAGAATTATTTACTGAACATATTTAAATACCTCGAGTCGTAGAAGGTAAAAATGTACGTACATAAAATTTAATCAATATGAAGAAACTAAAAAAAAAAAATAAAAACAAATTTTCATGTTATCGAGAATTCAAATTGTTCATACAATCTAGCCGCAATATATTGTCAAATCTTTGGTAGCTCATGTTACATTCTCATCTTAATGACGGTTCACGTTATCGGCAGTCTACTGTATATAAATGTAATATAAATTTGCCCATAAATAATAATTTTACCGTGTGTAAAAATCAATCTGTGTATATTGATCAAGTTCATAATTAGATTTATGTCTAGAAATTTATGACTGAAAATAAAAATGGTAATGATTCTTTTGATATATTTATACATTTATTTTGATCCTCGCGGAAAATGAAATATGTATGAATAAATAATAAATAATTGATTTATCTTATAGACTGTTTTACATTGTATTGTTATATTTAAAATAGATAGCATGCGCTTATGCAGTGCCGGATTAACTCTATGGCAAAATAGACTCTAGTGACATATTGGTGCTGGAAGATTTTCAATTTTTTTTTTTTTTTTTATAATTGTTTTTGTGCACAAACTCAATGATCGCCAGAAATTGAATTAAGTACTTTTTAGTTTTTAGTTTAGTGCAAAATACATTCACAATATAAATCGAAAGGAAATGAAATAAAATGTCTTAAGTATTGGTTTGGTATCCAAACATCTATTATATTAAAAGAAATAAAATCACATTAAATCGAAGCAAATTTTCCAAATATTGAAATTATGAAATTCTTCTCGACTCTTAAATAAAAGAGTTAAAAATGCATTGAGATCTACTTTAGTACAGGAGAAATTAAATGGTTTCTGTATAATGTTTACTGAATCAGACGTAATTGGATCGAATTGATTTCGTCATTAGCTTCATCATTAAAGGCAAGAAAGAAAAAAAATGTCAGCGTTTTAAATTAAAACTACAGTTGTATATTATATGTAACTAATAACAATCGGAGGCGGTTGTAGGTGGATTTTTTTAAGGCGCATAATTACATAGTAAGTCAATGGCTATTCAATAGTATGTTGGCAATTCGTAGTTATTCTATTTTTAAAAATCTTTTTTTTTTTGTTTTTGTGAATTTCGAAATTAGTTCACTACAAACCTCATAGTAAACATCGAACAGCCAATATATTATTTGAAAGCCATTGACTTATATCATGTTCAAATTATCAATATCGTTATTGGTAATTGGTATTATGTTTTGGCTAATATCTTCTAAATGAAAGGCCGTGCAGAAAAATCTTCCAAGACAGACCCGCATTAATTTTTGAAGACGAAACTATTTTTTTTTCGATCATCTCAATCCCACCTTCCGTTCAGAAGTTATTAACTGCGAATTAATACCAATACCCTTAAAAATGATGATAATTTGAACGAAGTATATTACGCTAACTGCGTAATAAAACAGAAACACAATTATTTGCAACGGTACAATGCTTCAAATATTGCTATTTTTACCACTTTGCAGACCTACAGCAACATCAAAGATCTCATTTATTTTTAAAATCCTTTAAACACGTTAATCGTGAAACCAAATGCAACTGAAAAGACAATGGTGAAGGTATAAAATTAAAAAAAAAAAACAATTCACTCTACTTTACCTATGCATTATTGATAAAAATTTGATAAAAATTGTAAAAAACACAATAAGTCCATTATGAAATTTTCAATTAACTTTAGATGATAACATGGTAAATAATTGTTTTAAAAGAAATTGAAACTATAAGTATAAATAATCAATTTATCATTCTACAATACATATAAGCTTTTTATCAAATGACTTTTCATTTAAATTATTGATTATCTTGTTTGCATATTTTGATTGTACATACATTTAAATATATAAAAATCATCTTGTTCACATCATTATGGTATGATTTTTTGTTTTTTTATTCATACATTTATCGCTAAGTTTTCTGAAGTATTGTTTTATCAAAATGTGCTCCGAATTATCGAAATTATTTCCATAAATCGTTTGATTGCGTTGCAACCATAAATAATATTATTTAATTTTTATTTTGTATAAATATTGTTTGGATTTCAAACTTTCTGAATAATGTGAATAGTACGAATATTTCGAACACAAAAAAGTGTTCACACGTAAAATGTTACGAGATGGCATCGTAAATTATTTACCGCTTTTGTTCAATATCTGTAGAACATTGAAAAAAAAAAAATTCCAAACATGAATACTTTTTTATAGCAATTTTGCTCGTATCATTTAAAATATAATTATATCTTCTGTATCCACATCCAATCCATGATACAGTACAGAAAAAATGATCTACCTACCACACTATTATTCCAGTTCACTGGGGCCAAATTCTAACTTGTGGCATTTGGGCAAAAGTGAGTGAACGCACTTATCTAACTCGCGCGCGCGCGCTTATCCCAAATAAATAACGATTCTAACTGCACTGAGTGACAATGACAAGCATTTTAAATGATAAAAACGCACTGAAATTGAATTCAGTGTGTCTGGCTTACTTGTTCGTGAGCCCAACTCATATTTGTGAGAAATGCTCATAAAGTTAGAGTTTAGCCCCCCTGGTTCACTATAACTTTCTCATATTTAGCATTATTTAAAAAAACATGATAATATAAAGCTCTATGGATGATTTTTAACGTGAAACACTCTGTACAAATGCATCTTTCCAAAGCTCAGTATGTAAAACAAATGTGACATTTTAATTGTGTGAGTTAATATATTAATTTGTGTGTTCATGTTGACCTAAATAATTATTCAAAACTATAATAAATAATCTGTTAAAGACATTCTTGAAACAAAAATTTTCACAGAATTATTGCAAGTCTATTTTCACAAACTTATATTTACTAATTTAAAAAAAAAAAAAAAAATTGCTACCATTGCATTTTGTTTGGTATTGCTAAATAATTTTCAATTAACATGTTAAATAAAATGTGAAATACAAACGCTGCAAAACATACACGTAGATGAAAAGTTTTATTATTATTATTATTATTATTATTATCCATTTGGTAGCACTTAAAAGAAAAGCAGAGGAAATATCACATTTTATATAAATTTATGTGCTCAGTAAATAATTATGCATGCAAATTACATGCGCATACACAAAATATATTATTTGCATTTTGCTTTATTATACAAATATGTATTAAACATGTTTATGAAAGTGCATACACTACACACATACACAAAAAAAATGCGTAACTCTAAAATGCAATAAAGCTTGATGAAAATGGAAAACATTTATGCAATAAATGCTAGTAGAGATTAACTTATTAATATATAGATATAGATATAGTAGATATTAGGGGCCTTCATACTTATATGGGAAAAAAATGTGTATCTCGGATTTTGAGTCTCACTCATTTTCCTTTTGTTAGGATTTATGCTAGAAAACTTGTATCAGAATTTGTGAAAAAAAAAAATTAGCGGACAAAAAAGTGCTCCAAAGTTTGTATAATATGAGTTTTTGAACAATCCACTGTTTTTTCCAATAAAAATTTCTGTACGGGACAGTCGGAGGGGGTGGGTCCCCATAGAAATATAAATATTGTTCCTCAACGGCTGGTTCAAGAGAGTGAGTGTCTTCAGAAGAATTGTTCGCTATGTTAAGGGGGTGTCGATTATGCCAACCCTCCTCCATCTGCCCCCTAAAAAGAGTTGTATTGGTAAAAACAGTGGTTTGTTCCAAAACTTTGGAACACTTTGTCGACCTATAATTTTTTTTTATCTTAAATTTTGATACAACTTTACTAGTATAAATTCTAACAAAAAAAATGGGTGAGACCCAAAATCAGAGAATTTTGGTTTTTTTGAAGGCCCCTAGTAGATATAGATATCGAAGTACAAAATATGATAATTTCTTTTCTTTCATTAATTTTATTTTCCATTCAATTTTTATCTTTCTATATCAAAGTGTTCATAAAATAACTTTATTATTATAATTTTATGATCCATAATTTATCTAATGTTATCATATTTTTTTTTTTTTTTTTATTACCATAACCGCTATCAATAAATATCAGCAACCCAGTGAACATAGATTTTAATTGAATTTGAAGTATTTTTCTTAGTTATTTATCATTTTCTCTTCGTTTTTCTTTTACCGTGTTTAAAATGAAATTTTCAACTTAAATGTTATTACTGTAAACCCTTCAAATGAGCATAGTGACTAACAAATTACAATAAGGATCGTATTATAAATAATTTGATTCAATTGTCGACTTTCGTCCTGTATATCCGTGCCGTGACCCATCTAAGTGATAAATACAGTGTATTAAATAACCATTTTATGTCACAAGGATGCCGTTGCGATATTGAATTATGAGTTATAAAATAATTTTATATCGTGTAAATAAAATTAATTCGCTGTTGAATATTAATATAGTAGATCTGGAAGTGATAAACATTTTAAGGTAATTGAACGAATTGTGATGCACATTTGTTCGAAAAGATTATCTCGTCTGTTGATCCGTTTTTAATGAATATGACATCGTAGTATTAGAAAATATTAGTAGCCACCATCTGCAGTGGACAAGATACGTAGTGAGAGTGTATGAAGATAAACTAACGCGCAGACCGTTCCGAAGTAGGAATGTATGGAAATAGACTTCGAGGAAAACCTAAAACAAGATGATGTGTGACATCGAAATAGATTTCATAAAGTTTGGGACATGAAACTGGATTACTAGGGTCCAGAACCATGTAGAAAGGTGAAGACTTGTGAAGAACGTGAAATGATGATTTATCATCATCAGTGGATGATCAGTCCACATGAAAAATGAAATCATACACGT
Source organism: Catotricha subobsoleta (assembly GCA_011634745.2). Taxonomy (NCBI): domain Eukaryota; kingdom Metazoa; phylum Arthropoda; class Insecta; order Diptera; family Cecidomyiidae; genus Catotricha; species Catotricha subobsoleta. Next base: position 8,657 of record JAABKK020057063.1, read on the forward strand.
GTGCATAATAAATGGATAATTTGAAAAAAAAAAAATCAATTAAAGATTGTATTAACAAATTCAGTACTTATATTGAATTTATCATCTGCAGAAAGAATACAATTTACAATTTAGCTGCTCTTAACCACCCAAATCTTATAATTTCATGGGTTGATAGTCGTTCCATTGATTAAATGTGTAAAACACATTTTTCGTGAAGAATGCGAAGAGCTAATAACAATAACATTAGAAAGTGATAATTAATAGTGCCGATGAACATATATTTTAAAACTTTAATGAAGTTGTTAAAAAAAAAGAAAAAAATCTAAAAAAAAAGAAGGCCTATAAGGCACATCGCGATGACATTTCCGTCCTCCAGTACAGAATTCAGTTATAAGAGTCTTTGTTTGTCCTTCAGTACTTTAGTCAGCTAAACAGTTCAGCTATTCATTAGGTGGAGGGCGACACCCCAAGATATAACACCCAAATACGAAACATTTTGTAATAACTTCTAAACAAAGGGTCCCATACAAAATTTAACCATGACAGACACCCATTTATTTTCGGAGACGCATTCAATCGTACCCCAGTTCCCCCGCTAGGGCTCCCCTTTAGCCCACCTCTAGTGTAAATTATCTCTTTGTCAAAATTGTACACTAAAACTTTTTTGTGGGAGTGTCGGAGGGGGATAAATGGGGATACCGTTGGATGCGTCTCCGAAAATAAGTGTGGTTCCGTCATGGGTAAATTTTGTATGGGACCCTTCGTTTAGAAGTTATTACACATTGTTTCGCATTTGGGTGTTATGTATAATCTTTGGGTGTTATAGCACCTCGCCATTCATTATAATATGTATGTATGTGTGGCGATGTACCTTATTAGGCGATCTTTCATCTATTTTTTGAGATGGACAAGTTGATCGTACCTAATCATTTTATCGAGCACTAGCAAAAGTCATATTTAACATGACTTTTAATAAACAATTTTCTGTTTGCACTTAAACAACAAAGTAGTTTTAATTGTATAAAATCTGACAAAATTTCATGAATAAACTAAAATTGGCTCATCTCTACAATATATATAGTTTTTATGTCACACTTTTTTATTTGTCATGCTAATTTAAAAAACGGGAAGAAAACATTCATAATTCTCATTTTAGTAGAAAACACAATAAGTATTCTTTATAAAAAGAAATTGTATATGTTATTTATCGCCATTAAATTCACCGTATCAAAAACATGTTATGGCATTTAAGGTGTATTGAGTACACATGCGATATGGTCATAATAAAAACGTATTATCTAAATAAACAGAAATATTATAGGTGACATCAAATTTGTTCTCTATCATATCATATGCGGTTTTTTGTTTTGCTTTGTTTTTTTTTTTACTTTTTATTTTGCGAACAATACCAGTTTTATTTATAACAAACAAATGTAATCCATTCTAATATAACGTAACTATCATTCATAGTATATTTTGCCTCTCAACTTTTGTGCAAAAAAAAAATGAAAAGAAAAAAAAAACGGTTTTATAGTAACCGAGAGATATCAGTTAGATATCAAACTGGTCCCATGATACCGTTCATCATTCATTAATCTCGGTTGTTTGGTATAACAATTTTATATAAAAACCAGATATAATTCAATTAAATATAGTTTTGTTTTGTTAAAATTTCTCACACGCAACTTTGTTGTTTAATGTGATTTGTGTGCAAATTTAATCAGTTTTATCTTTTTCAATTATTTTACATTTTTTATTATCATCAAGGCAAACCAGAGCAATTGTAATAAATTAATCTATATGTTTTAAATATGAGGGGCTCAAAGCCAACAAAACATTTCTATTTTAGTTGTGATAGTTTGAATTAGATAAAAAAAAAAACGGTACAAAAATATTCAATTTCAATTCATATCAATTTCGAATTTACAGTTTTTGAGTTTTTACACCTAATTTAACTTTTTACAGCACCCAATATTTTATTTTGGGTGAATTTTTACTCACCTACAAACATATCCAAATTAAATGAGGTAGTCTAAAGCAGGGAACAAATATTATTATACATATGGTCAAGGCTCCGATCTGTCACGTTACATACACTCACACGCATACATGCACAATGGGGGGGAGGGGGGTTGTGTTACCCCCCCTGACATTTGAAAAAAATCTTACCCTTTGTCGATTTTGGCGAAAAATAGTATCTTTTTCCAGGTTTTGAACAGAAAATAGTA
>JAABKK020057074.1:0-10866 GCA_011634745.2 Catotricha subobsoleta
TTTTTTTAGCTCTCGTGAATTTTTACACAAATGAAAAGCACCTCTGGGTCACAAGTTTTTCTTCAAAATATTAAAATGTTGCACTCAGATTTTTTACTTATTTTATCCCCTGATGTATAATGTATATTCTATATGTATATGTGTATAAATGCTGTTTTCTCAAAAAAAAAAAGAAAACTTTATTGATTATGATTACTCTAAACTGATAAATATACAAACCTAATAGATCCGTAAAACCAAATATCAAATCTCGTTTCAGTTGCATCTTAGGATATTCACTGATTCCCCATTGTAAATTTGATCCTAAAAACCATATTCGCGATCTCTATAATTTTTTAAAATGGATTATTACTCAAAAAAGTAATTGACATTTTAAAATTTGCATTTATGATTTTATTTAAAAAATTTAAGCCCGTCAATTAAATTCTATGACACAATATTGATTTAATTCAATTCGTGCTATAACCAACATTTATTATATCTCTGTACTTGTACGATTGATTGATTTAGTCAATCGTATTGTACTTGTAATGTGCTAGCAGAATAACATATAATAATTATATTGTGTATATTATATGTAGAAATACTTACATAAGCTTTAACAAAAAAATTCGAATCATCACAATTTGCCAAACATTTACAATCAATATTCATTGTAGTCGATTTAAGTGAAATTAATTCGTCTATGTGAAGTAGGTTAATATGCATTAAGGATAAATAATTTATATTTAATTTCTAGTAAATGGTCTATTAGTTCTTTTTTTTTAATTTTGTTTGTTTGTTATTTATTGTTTCCATTTCGATTAATTCGCATATAATAATGAATAATTTACCTCTAATACTTATTAGACAACGTAATCCATCGAAATCGCATATTGGATATTTATCACCGTTTTTTGCTGCAACATATAATTAATTTATAGTTTTTATATTTAGTTATATTTTGAATGTGATAAATAGGGTTTATTGTTTGGTTGCTATTGCTATAACTTTATAGTGTAAAGTGCAAGGACAGTTTAATTTTTTGTTGTTGTGTGTGTAAATGGTACTTACATGTATCTCGATAAAAATGTGGAATACAATTACAAGTTTTTAATGCTAACCTTAGACGACATTCATTATGGCAAAGATTAAAACTATACACTGGACTGGTCAACATTATATCTGATTCATGGGTGAATCTGCATTGTCGTTGGGATGTAGATAAACTATATATAATTGAATAGAAAGATTACAATGTAAGTACTTATATTACCTTTTTAGTTATTTTAAAAGTAATTTTAAATACGATAGATTTTATGGGTGAACGCTTAATAATTAGAAAATTTAACATGCAGTACATTAGTCACAAAGTGTTTACATCTAATTTTGAAAAATATACTAGATTCTCAACAAAGGTCGAACCCTCTTTAATACCATTTTACAGTTTATACTTAGCTTTCTTTATATTTTAAAAAGATATAAATTATAACTTCAATGTTGACGTAATTATTTATTGTCAGTCAATTGTTAAAGTGCGTATAACACCGAACCATATAAACAGAGATTAAGACTATAACTAATTGAATGGTTCCCTTTTATTTATTTATTTTATTTTTTTTTTTTTTAGCTGTAGAAAGTTTTTAGCTTTTTCATTTTCTTCATCGAAAATTTTTCAAAAAGGTCGCAATTATGTTTGACGGTAGAAAGGTAGCAATACCTTTTAAGGATTTTTTTTTGGCTCTATAATGTACTATATAGAATAGAATATCAATCGAATATTATATTGTTGTATAATTCTCCCTATTAATCCATGAAATCCTTAAATTAGTCTTTCATTGGATTAATGATACATGTCATGAATCCTAATTAGGTTAATAAATATATTATAAATATATATATAATGTTGATTCGAATTGTGATATATGGCTGTTATGCTCAGAAACATGTGAGAAAAATACGTGCCATACGTTACGTGGAATATGAACGAAATGCACCTTATGTATGATATAGAATTCGTTTAATAATATATTATCTACTTATATCCATAGTTAAGGTAAATAAAAGAAACAGAAATAAAATAAAATAATGGAATTCAATGAATGTGTTTTAAAATTTTAATCATACTCTTTTGCATTGTCCGATGTTATTATTTCTAGTGCCAATAATTCAACAGTTGTGTAATCCGCAGCAGCAAATGAGTAGCGCTGTCTTGAAATATCTGGCACTTCCAATGAACCGTGAAAATATACCTCGTATGCACACGATAAATTAATAATTTGTGCATAAATTTCACCATCCAATGGATGAACCGATACAGTATCGTTTGATTTAACATAATCCCAACGATTAGTACGCCAATATCTAATCGAGTTTAGATTTTAAATTTATATCATTAGTAGTGTTTTAAAAAAAAAAAAAAAAAATATTGTTTATGCATTATACTAACTTGTAAGAATTATAAATGGACATTTTTGAATTAACTGCATAACAAATACCAAGCTCAGTAATAGTATCTTGTAAATATAATTTATTAGCTGTTCCGCTATTAATTTCTGGTTTAAACGCAAATGAAAGATTCCATAATAAATCTAAATATTGATTACTTGAAATTTCAAAAGTGCGATTCATCGGTAATTGTTCAAAATTTTCAAATGATATATTCGATAGTTTCACAATAAAATCAATGAACTCTTCTTTGTCGTCATCTGTTTGAAAGATTTTTGGGCGGGCTCTAAAGTGTTAATTGTTTTTTTTATTTTTTTTAAATTTCAGTTTAAAATTAGACGTTACTAATTAAAAGTTAGGCTAAAAAGAAAAGATATAATTTGTGTTACTTTAAATATTAAATAAATCAACCTCATATATTCCTCGATTTTTCCATCATCCAAACGTTTATGAGGACAAACCGTTAAACTCGGAAAACTTGTATTCCAGACAAACTTATTCCGATCCATTGATATAACCATTGGTGATGTTTGAAATCTATTCCAAGTCCGTTGTGCCAACGATGCAGTACCATAAATCGCAATGCAGATGCATATTGCCCAAAGTAATCTTTTCATATTTTACAATCCGCAGAAAAATAAAAAAAAAAAAAAAAATGTTAAACAAAAAAATAAAATAAAAATAAAATAAAATAAAAATTTAAAATAAAAACCAGCAGCAGCAAATCGTAAAAATGGAAAACAAGGGAAAAATGTCATATTAAAAAAAAGACATCAATTTTCAGTGCATGAAAGATATATATTACAAATATATGGAAACATATTAAACTTAAAAATATAAAAAAAAGTGAATAAAATGAACTATGCCATAGTATACTGACAATCATATTATATAATTTCTCTAACTGTCTAACTGCAATATACTAAAAATCGTACAGAAACCATATGAAAATATGAAAATAGGTATAGCAGATGGACACACAGACACAATGAATTGCTACATATATATAGTTCAGAATATTGAACGGTCAGCTTTGTGTTTGTATACAGACATAAAGACTCTAAATACCTACTTATTCGTACTCGCGTCTCTGTACTTGTACAGAGAGTGGAAAACTATGATAAAACTAACTGAAAAGTTGAATAGATTTTCACATTTTATCACATTTTTTTACTATTTATATATATATATATATATATATGTATTATGTATGTATGTATATTTATTCAGGCGCTTTTATGTACATATGAAACTAAATGATCTACATAGAGTGCGCCATATATACTCTAGCCCTTTAAAAGGAATAAGGATGTTTGGAGTCTATCCAAAATTTTATATTGCGTTTTCTATAATATAACGTGTGTAACGTTTTTTTTTTCTATTTTGTATGCGCTCTGCTCTACATACTGAAAATGGTTATTTTTTTTTTAACGAATAAAAAACTTGTTTCATTTTAATTTTTCTCTATACGTAACAAGCATATAAGTATAGTCAAAATAATAATATTTTAAAAATAAAAAACGATAAGCAAATATTATTTTGCTTTTCATTTGTATGAAAAAGAAAACATTCAACTGAATAAAATAAAAATGACTTTGATTTATAATGTTCTTAAAATAAAAGGAGCCAAATATACTTAATACTAATTTGGCTACCATTTTGCATATGAAATTTTTTACTGTTTTTGTCCTTATTAAGTATAAAATATAAATTGCATTTATGAAAACAAAAAAAACACAAAAACAATAAAACAAAAAATAAAATAAAAAAAATATTATATTTTTTATGCTTAAATGACAAAAGATGTAGAATTATTTCATGAACTATGAAATACAATAAATAATAATTTGACTATACAATACATTGTACTTAACTTTCTGATATTTGATTTTTATAGAAATTCAATTCTATGTTTTTAAATTTAATTCAAATTTTAATCAATTTTAGATTATTTGTTTGATTCTATTACTTATTTGAAATATTGTAAGTTTTATTTTATTTATATAATATTTTTTCAGTGTCGTATGTGTAATAAAATTTCTAAATGATTTTTGGATTTATAGAACATCTAATATAATTGACAAATGTAATCATTTATATACGAGTATAATATTTTATTTACTAGATTTATTATACGTATAATTTTTTTAATTGCAAAGAAAAGATGTTAATTAAATAATTATAATCAGTCGAAATGTTCTAAGAGGCTGTCCATAAAGGACGTCACGCTTTATTGGGAGATTTTCGACACACCCTCCCCCCCCTTGTCACAAATGGTCACATATTTTGGATGATCACAAGATCACGTGAACAAATACAAATACATTACAGGGCTGTACATTTAAAATGAATTTACAAAAAGATAATCAATGACAATTTAAATATAAATAAATATTAAATTAACTGACTTTTAATTAATTATACCGATTGAACTTATTTTAGGATTATTACATTTCATCAGTTATATATTACTCCTATTAAATTTTTATTGTTGCATTGTGTGAAATTTTTTGTCAGGTTGGGAATCAGCAACACCTCATCAAAACATTTCCGCAATTTGTGTAGGCGTTATTGTGCGATATATGCTAATATTTTAATTTTAATACAGCAATTTGATCATTACAATAGAGTAAACAGAAGCATTTAATTTGATAGAACTGTGAAACAGCCGATGCACGGCACTAGTTAATAAGAGTCTAAAGATAATTTCACTGTCTACTTTAATTTTGGCACCGAGCAAACCAAAAAAGACTTTAAACACATTTCAAATATATATAATAAATAAAAAAAGCAAAATAAAATAAAATAAAATAAAGAAAATACCAGCAAACTCACCGTTCAATAATATGAAGTCCGCTTTTTGCCAAATAAACCAAACCATGTATGGTTGTCGATTGCGAAAAATGTACAACAAAATATTGAATTTTCTTCAGCAATTTAAACTTTTCGACACCCGATAAATCGTTTTTATTATTTTGTTGGTGTTGTTGAAATTGTTTGTTGACGATTACATTGTTATTTAAAATCATTTTCAATTTTTCTTTTAAATTGCTTTTTATATAATGACGGATTGTTACAAATTTAATTTATTATTGTTATTTATATATTTATCTGTAAATGTTTTTATTTGTGTGAATTTAGTTGATTTTACTGTTGAAGTGACTGAAATAATTAAAAAAAAAAAACGATGTTAAATCAATTTCACAAGCATTGTCGAATAGTTATGTTCAGTCAACGTTAAAATTTTATGATTCAGTCCAGAGGTTCGCCTGGTTTACCAAAATAAATAAGCGGTATAGAAATATCCCAGAAGAAAAAACACGGGAAAAAGACATACCAGAAAAAAATCACGGTATGAAAATATATAAAAAAGACGATATAAAAATATACCAGAAAAAAAAACGGTATAAATACAAAAAATTACCAAAATTGTTTCGAAAATCAAGAATAAGATAGTTATGAAATTAAATTATTCTACCAATAATATACCTATAAATATATATATATTACATATATATGTAGTAGGGTGGTTCGTTTTTTGTATGGGGAGTTCCAAAAGATTCGAATTTTCTAGCTCCAAAAGCATTTTTAGATGTTACTGCACCTAAAATGACTATATTTAATGTTTTGATCCGAATTTTTTAAATTTTAACCACCAGTTGAACTTGTGAGTGTTTGTGTTTTTCAGCTTCTAAGTTCTGTAACTTTTAAAAGGATTTATGAAACTTCGAAACATTTTTATTTAATCGCAGGATTAAATTCGGAAACATTTTTATAATAATAAGGTCAAGTCCTTAGATCTTGAGATATACGTGTTCAAAGTTGAAAAAATGTCGAAAATCGATGATTTTTTCAAAAATTTATCTTTTATACATCTTTTAAGCTTCATAACTTTTGAATAGGTTAACAAAACTTCAATATTTTTTTTGATGTTATTCTCAGGATAAAATTACGAAACTTTTTTCTATAGAAATCAACCCGGTAAATCTTCTAAATATTGAGATAAATATTGGGGAATAAAGTAAAAAAAAGTCAAGTATCGATGATTCTCATAAATCCTTTTAAAAGTTACAGAACTTAGAAGCTGAAAAAACCTATACACTTAAAATCACAAGTTCAACTGGACTGCGCGGTGGCTAAAATTTAAAAAAATTCGGACTAAAACATTAAATATAGTCGTTTTAGGTGCGGTTACATCTAAAAATGCTTTTGGAGCTAGAAAATTCGAAACTTTTGGGAAACGAACCATCCTTATATATATGTATGTATGTATATGGTACATTTTTATACCGTTATCTTTCCCAAAATTTGTTGGTAGTTTGCTGCACCAAGCACACTTGTGATTAAAGCCCCTTTATTTTTTGCCTGATTACTTTTGGTTTTAACTTAATTATCTTTTCTGCAGCTAAATATTTTCATTCTTACAAACAATAAATATCTTATCATAGAAATTCGCGAAATTACAAAAATAAAAATTTGAAATTTAGTTAGTTTTGTATACTTAGTTATTTAAGTTAGGCTTCAATTTAAAAAAAAAAACTAATCCAAAGCTTCACAAATGTTATTTTGTATAAGAAAAATGTTTTATTTCTTTCAATTATTATAAGCCTGCATTCCTGCAAATTTCCCGATTCTTTTCCCGAATGAAAATGAAGCATTAGTAAAGTATAGAAATTGCGAATACTATTCAATCCTGTTTTAATACTTTTACACTCAATTCAATACTAAATTAATAAGTACTGAAATCCAATACTATTTTAATACTAAAATCGATTTTTATTTTCATACGGGTTTCTATAGAATAATTGAAATACAAGAACAAGAAAAAAGCTGGCACTAAATTAAAATGGTGAATAATTAATAATCAAAAACTTTTAATTTGCATTTTTTCAAGAGCAAAATATATTACAAGTTTTTCATCATAAAGAAATCTTAACGTCCTTATGAAAGATGACATCCCTCACCAACCAAATCTTTACAAACTAGAAATAATTTTTTTTTAAATGTTTTAATAAATAGCCATTCGCCGTGCTTTCTCCACACTTAAAAGACGAATAAAAAAGCATAGAAATTTATTTTTCAGAAGGAAAAAAAATTATAAGTGAAAAAAAGAGATTTGTTGTACCTACAATTCATTTAATTTAATTTATTAAATTTTTCATGTTTTTTTTTCTTTTTTTAAATCTACAAAAACTATGCGACGTGTTTAAATTTACAATAATTAACATTTTCTATAACATCATAATAATTTCTGTTTAATATAATAAAAATCTTTTAGTCTTCTTGCATAATTTAAATAAAAATGCAAATCTTTCGTCGCCACGCCAGACTTATATTCATTAAATGTTATTGTTATTTATTTATTTATTTTTGAAATGGAAATTAAAGAGAATGTTGCCAACATAAAACGATAGATCTCTTCGTAAGCACAAAATAAAAGATCTATAGTCCATTAATAGGCTGTTTGGATTCCACACGAAAAATTGAATGATTCGTTCGAAACTGTTTAATACCTACTTTATAATTGACTTCAAAAAAAAAAAAAAAAATAGAAAGAAAATCATATTAATCGTCTAAATCATATAATGAAGTCACAAAGGGATTTGCTTTTTGTGTACACTTCACTTTCAATTTTAATTTATCTTCAGTATTTTTTAAAAATATTATAAAAAACGACCATACAAGAGTACTCGGCTAGCCCCATTATTTTCACAATGGAGGCGAAAAGAGTATAGAAATAATAATTATTACGGTCTATTGTTTGCGTTTATTTATTATTACTCTGCTTTCTTTTTTATACTTTTTTTATCTTCTTTTTTTTTTTTTTTTGGTTTGCAGTTTATTTGTTTTTATACTTTAGAGTCAGCAATCTGTTTTAAGTTTTATTTTATACGTTTTTCAGTTATTTCCACTTTTATATTATATTGTGTTTTAAAAGTAATACTATTATTATTATTATTGTAATAGGAAAAACTGGGTATAAAAACACACACAAACACATACAGAAAAGAAGGTTTCGCGAATATAAAAATACAAATTCTTATTCAAAATACTATACCGTTCCCGCATTGTGAATGTGAGTTGTAAGTTATACTTTGCTTCGTTGAAGTCTATATAAATATTAACTATTCCATTCTCTATTCTAGATATTTTGGTTTTTATTTTTATTTATTTATTTTGCTGAACATCCTTAGCTTTTTAATATTACTTATTACTACTATTATTTATTTTGTATTGTGCTGTCATTAATAATGTTATTATAACGATTTTCTATAAATATATCTAGACAATAATAATGTGATATTAGATATTAATTATTCAACAGGACATACGAAAATTAATACATGGATTTTTGTTTTTGAATATTAAATAATTAAAGTCTACCCCCAAAATTTATATAATATTCGAAATGACCAATATTCAAAGCACTAGTTTTAATATATAAATTGAATAAATAGAAAATGTCGTGTATTAGTAATATAATGTTATGTTATTGAATTAATACTGATTTTATCGGTAAATTGATTCGATGAACCACAACAATATATATATCCTAATAACTAATATCAACTAGAGATAAATATAATTTATCAGCATAGTTAAATTTTTGTTTGTACTACAATACAAATATTTTGTATAATAATGCAAATAAACAATAACCATTCTATTTCTATATAGAAAACAACTACCCCTATTACCTCTTAGCATCAGCTTCAAACCAATATTATAGTTGCATTCATCCACAAAAGCTAGTTTTATATATTTAAGATTTGATATGTACAGAGGAAAATTTAAATTTTAGAAGTACACAAATATAAAACTGGTAGCATATGGAATAATATCAAATATGGAACAAGTTCTATTCTCATCAATGATGTCGCTGTACGATGTAAAATACTCATCAAATGTTATGTAGGATGTTGCATAATGTTAGCAAAATCTATTAGAATATATAGAACGATAATATATATATGTTCCATAATTCCAAATTATAATCTATACATAGTTAACAGTTACATACATACAACAGTGAAGCTACCTTGCTGCATACATAATGACTTTATTATATTATATAGCTATTCAGGACAGAGTTGCATTATTCCAATTTCTTTATGATTTTTATTTGATTTGTTCAAACTTAAGACACATCAACTACAATGATGATCGTTATACGATACAGAAAAATCATTCGCGTGTTCTGCCTAATTTGATTAAGTACCGGCGATTTTGATTATAAAACGAAGAAGACGTGTTAGATCTATTAATAATTTAATTGCGCAGCAATATAGACATATGAGAATATAACTACATTCAATCGTGTTTTAGAATAATTATTCTTTTGTACAATTTTATTAATTTATATTACTTACATGTCCCATATTCTATTAAGACATAGATGTTATGTGCCATTCTCTCAAAATGCACCGATGTTTATTTCGAAACTCTAAATTCAAACAAATATCATTACTCTATTTGGCTCTACTTTTACTGATCGACTCTGTTAATTATTTAAATAACAGTAGAACAATATACTTTGAACCATGACGTGACTAATACACCACTGACAACATCTGATTAATTGTTTAATATGACTACGTGATTAGTATTTGTTACTAGTTTATGTTCTTCAGTTGAGATGTTGATATTGAATTTCAGGTTACAGTTACAATATTTAATATGGTTCAGCAAGTAAGCTATTACGATATTCGATGACAGAGGATAGAGAAATAGGGTTTATTTACCTTAAATTCCATCTAACTGCTTTCAAGTCGTATTTTAAATATCTTACAGAATATATATATTATCCCATATGTTTAATCTGATAATATATATATATATATAAATATATATATATATATTATATATACATTAGGGTGACCCAAAATGTAAAAGTATCTTGGATTTCTTAGCTTGTCACATATGTGGTAGGATTTGGCGCCCATAAGAACTCTGCCCAATTTGAGCTCGATCGGTTAACTTTTTGAGGTCCCTCAAATCAATTGAAGTTCGTCTTAGACCAAAACTCATAAAATTATAACTTGACAACGACTGAATATAGTTTTGCTTGTTTTTAAGCAATTTGGAAGGCTAAAGATATTTACTCACAACTAAAAATATAGAACAAAATAAAATGTTTACCCTTTACATTAATTCTTCAAATACCGGTGATTTTTTGTAATATTTGAAGACAATAAATTTGACAGCCTAACCATACATTTTCATTTGTTCTATATTTTTCGTTGAAAGTTAGTTCATATATTCAGCGTCAAATAAGGAAAACAATAAAGTCGTTGTCAAGTTATTATTATTTTAAGTTTTAGTCTAAAACGAACTTCATTTGATTTGAGCGACTTTTAAATGTTAGTGTGAATTCACAGCAACTAAAAATGATGTATTGTTACAGCGCTTTTGACATCTCAACTTAAAAGCTTGGTGTAA
>JAABKK020057085.1:0-10865 GCA_011634745.2 Catotricha subobsoleta
AAAAATATTATTAATAATGTAGTAGCTTCTGGAGAACGGACTTTTTGCGCTCAACTATGAACCAAGAACGCTTATCTAGATTTAGCAATTATATCAATAGAGAGCCAAATGGCGGAATCTTTAGATTTAAATACAGCAAAAATCTTCAAGGGACCCAAAAAAAAAAAAAAAATCAGCCTTAGAGGAGGTTTCCGCTATTGAGGATTTAATCCATTTTATTTTAAGTATACAAAAGACTTTATAAATTATACACATCAGGGTGCAATTATTTCATCACATCTCTATTTTTTAAACCCTATATGGATTTTGGCAACGGATCGATGCCATTTGAATAGATTTTAATATTTAGGCTGGTTGATTCATCAAAAAAAACCATAGAAGAGGGACCGACCCTTGGATAAAAAAAAAAATAAAGTGTCGATTTCTAGAAAATTAATTTTTCTTTGAAATTTTTCGTATCATTCGATAAAAAATAATGATTTTTTTGCCGAGTTTTTATGTTTTATCCAAGAATCATGAGTTTTCAAGACTTTTTAGTAAAAACTCTTTTTCAAAATTTCAATAAGTGCTAAAAATTATTTAGAGGTTTTCGTCTTGAAGGTCTCTAAATGTACTGAAATATTCGTATAGGAATAAAAAAAATTGATCTGCATCCGCGTCTGAGGAGTTTCCTCCAAAAGCTAAGTATGTAGTTCAAATTTCGCAGCGAAATCCATACAAAGTTAGCTTGCAAAATCAGAAACGAAAAACCCATTTCAATTTTACGTTTTCTAGTACGCAGTTAATTTTTTCGGAACGAAAATTTGCAAACGGAATTTTTCGTTTCAGATTTCGTTTGCTATTTCGCTCATACTGAATTGATCATTCTGAGCGAAATATGATAGCGAAACGACAATTCTATTCTAATTTTGCGCGAAATCACTTCAGAACTGCGTACTGCTTTACGAAATAGATCAACGAAATGTATTTTTACGCTCTGATTTCCCACGAAATTATTTCGTTGTCTATTTTGCAAAAAAGAGTTTTTTTTATCGCGAAATTTGAACTGCTTACTTACCTAAAAAGTGTAAAATTTGTACGAAAATGTTTGTTAGGTGAAATCTTTTTCCGTCCGGAAACTCGTCAATTCCGTGAAAAAGGAGCTGCTCCGCCTTTGAGGATTTTCAGTCACTGTAACATATTCATTTATTTATGCCTGCTAAATAACGTCATTGTCATTTTTGTTGTGTTTAATTTTTTTTTGGCGCCCCTATATTTTTGGCGCCCTAAATTTGCGTTTAGCTCGCTTGTACCTTTCACCGGCCCTGGGTCATTGTAGCAGTACCTTTAGGAATTTGAATAATGTGTTACGTAATTTAGGGGTGGGGTGAAAGTTTGGAAATTTTGTACAAAATGTTATAATGGAAGAAGGGGAAGGGTATTAAAAACATGTTAAATTAATGCTACACGTAATAATTGAATAGCGCTAATTTTTTTAAATTTATTTATCGAAAAATGAGAATGTCCAAGACTTAATAATACGTATTAATAAAATTGATTTAAATTCTAGTTTAAGAAATTATTTTCTTCCCCATTTAATTCAATAATTCATTATTATTTATGTACCGTGTTTAAGTAGGATGTAAAATTATAATAAACATAAAATTCAACTTCACTGATTTACATATTATATTTACAACTCTTTCGTTCATTTAAAAGCTATACTTAGAAAAGACGCTTTCATTCAGGCTATTTGTTATAGCTAACTATACGTAAGTACAATAAAACAGAAATATAATACATGAGCAGTAATTCTAATGAGAATATTTTAAGAGCAAATAGGGCAGTTAAAGTGTATATGAAAGGAATGTTATTTTTAACTTATCTGGGTGTTAAGTTTTATCTGAATGTATTAAGTTACCATAATCTATTAGGTTTAGAACTTGCATATTTCTTTAAGTCTTAAGTCTTTAACTATTTCTGTAAAACAAAATTAATTTGTTTGCTTTGAATTATTTATACATATTGAAGAAGTTACTGTCATTGTAGTTAAAATAGAATTATCTGTTCAATACAGCCAATAACCCTTTAATGGACAAATGTATTATAAAATGTATTATAAATTGTATTGAAAAAGCATTTACTGCTTTCCAGACCAGGCAAAACGAGAATAGCTCTTGTGCCAGAAATTAAATTAAAAGCTTTTAATAAAAATATTTATTACGGCGTATACTTTGGTGATGATGTTTTTTGTTGTAGTATGGTATGACCAAAGATTACATATACTAGTTTGTATATGTAATCTTTGAGTATGACTGATGGCAGATATGAAATTATTGGTTTTTACTCAGATATGTTAGATTCGATTTAAGTTAGATAACAATTTTTAAATTTTAAATTTTAAATTTGTAAATTACATTCTAGCCATACGTCTACATGCTCACGCTTTTGTTTTCTAGCGGGAGGTAGGGAGGCTGATTTTAAAATTTAATAGCGTAATATTTTTAAAAAAAAGCGACAAAAATCACGTTGACCTTTTTTTAGTCAATCATATACAAAAAAAAAAACGAAATAAACGGCGAAAAAATTCGCGATCTCCCTTTAGCGACTTTCGAAAAACCAGATGCTATTTCAACTTCGCGCTTGTCGCTTTAGTCAATACTATTTTCATCTAACATTTTTTTATAAGCTCAAGCCCTCGTTCTGGTCTAACAAGCGTATATTATATTTTTCCTCGTGTGTGATCAGTGTTCTATCGCTAAATACTGGACATGAAATTTGTTTGCAAAGGTGTAATTTGATACCCCTGTATCATAAAATATTTTTTTTATGAAAATTAGCAATGTTTACTGACTATAAATATCACAACAAAAAAATTCTTAAGTCTCTGTGTTTCTTGCAATAAATAAAATAAGAATTTCCGATATTTGAATTTTGCGCCATTTTTAACGCACGTCATATTTAATTTATCGGTTTTCGAGTACAAAATTATATCATTTCAGTAGCTATGGTGTGCCGTACATATAATAGTTCAATTTTTATTTAATATTCCTGCGGATAGCGCAAATAAATGCAAATGAATGTTATAAATAGTTAACTTAACCTCACTATGTGTGATACAAAGTATCACACAATAGTTTTTAAAATTGAAATTTTACCGACAAGACATTTTTTTAAAGAAAATTTTTATTAATAAAATATTGTTTATTTTGCATGACTTAATTTATTCTATAAAAAAATTAAATAAAAAAAAAATCATAACTTCTTTCAGAAATGATTTTTTTAATACTTCCAATCATCTTATACGAGAATAATTTGTTATCTAAAGCTATTGAAAAATATCTGCGTAATAATTCTAATATCAGAGAATCCTCATGGTACAACGTACAATAACTAGAAAGTATGATCTACACACGGACGAGCTTTGGTTTCATTCTGCGCACTGGAATCGAACTGTCAGTCAAAACTTTATGTGCAAATATCTCAAAATTTTGTTAGAAAAATAATATAAATATAAGAAACCGACATCAAGGAATCCATTTTTAATACTCTCGAAGTTTTTAGGCATCCCGCTGAGGTTGCTGCGGTACAAAAAAAATGATTTGTAGAATTTTGTAACGCAGCGACTTCAGTGGAATGTTTGAGAACTTCGAGAGTATTAAAAATGGATTCCTTGGGATCAGTTACCTATAATTCGGCTCAAGCAGTTTTTTCATTTTTCTAACAAAATTCTGAGATTTTTGCACATAACGTTTTTAAGAAGGTCTCTGACTGACATTTCAAATGTAAACAAAGTAAAACATGAGCAGCGTTCAATCATGCCTTGTAGTTTAGGTACCATGGAGAATCTTTAGCCTAACCCAAAGAGGCAAATCAAACCGAACTGATCTCCAAGAACCTCACTTAGTTCGCTTTTCGAACCGAATCCAAGGAACCGAACACTTATTTTTCCCATTAAGAACCGAACCCAATAAACCTAACCCTTCAAAAATTTCAAAGGTTTGCCTCCCTGGCCTAGCCTACCTCAATAATAAAAAAATAAGAACGTTTCATGCCAATTTCAAACGTTTTTCCTGGACTAAATGTCAAAGGTAATGGTTGTATGACTTCTTTGTTAATTATATTTGGAGGTATTCTTTGAAGTTTTCAATAAATCAGTTATGATTTATTAAACAGGCTATATAAAAAATAAGCATCGAGACTCAGAGATCAGTCAAATAAAAAAATATTTCTATTCACATTCCATTTTGTACAGACATTTTTAACTTAAATAAAATGAATATATTTTTTCACATACCATTTGAATTTAAACAAGCTTCCAATGGATTGGTACACGACTTCATTTCTGTAAGAAATGTTACCAAAAAGCGCAGAATTTTTTTCTCTTCGAAATATATAGCTTTCTTGGCTATGATGAAATGTAACTGTGATATGGAAAAATGAAAACGCACAATGACTTAAAATATTACGTAATAAACTTTATTAAATACAAGTTGATTGTACTGTGTTTATAAACAGTATGAAAAACGATATACAGCTGGCCAGACGTGCGCACGAGGGGGGGAAGGGTGAGGGGTGGTTATTACCCGCCCCTGAGTTTTGAGGATTTTTTTTTTAAATCGATTTTGTAATCGTCGATTATGAATTTGTAGAAAATAGTATCGTTTTTCACTTTTCAAAATAACGATTTCTGACAGATTATTTTAACAAAATAAAAAATAAATAATAAAAGTCATTGTCAAAAATGGTAAATATTAAAAAACATAACAAAAATGATTATAGGGGAATGGAATTAATAAATATGAATTAAAACACTGTCATAATCAATAAATAAGTGAAATAAAATAGTTTTGAAATGTATTGAATATAAAATAGAGTTTTGTTGATGATTAATTAATTATTAGTATATGTAGTATAGTTCGGTCTGTGATGAAATTATAATAAGAAAATGGAAATTAATTTAATTTTTTTTTGTGTACAATTAATAATAGCAAGTAGTTATTAAATAATTTTATATAATATAAATATAAAATTTATTAAATCGTGTTTTCTCACCCAATGTCACAACTATTTTTTTTTCACTTATTTAATAATTAAAGATGTGTTTTATATTCATATTTATTAATTGTATTGATTTAAATAATTTATTTATGTTATTTTAAATTAACCATTTTTGAACTGATTTTTATTTTATTTATTTTGTTTTGCCAATAATCATAAAGGTTACCATTTTTTTGATCGACTAAAATATGAAATCAATCTTCTAAAATATTAAAAAGATTGACTAAATTACTAAAAATGATCTCCTAATAAATCAAAATTTCCGTTTAACTTCATTTTTAATCGGGAAAATGATATTTTCTCTTCATTTTCAAATAGAGGAGAGGCCCAAGAGGGGGAAATAATTTATAAGAAAAAACACTAATTTCGATTAAATTGCTGATGATTTCATTTTATTCAATGTGTCAACCCTGCACACATTGATATTCGGTTTATTCCAGCTGCCTTAAGTTGGAAAAAGAAAAAAGTTGATATTTTGCCGATATCTTGTTTGTTTTCTCCACGAATCATGAATTTTTAAGACTTTTTAGTAAATTTTTTTTTTTAAAAACAAAAAGAATTTTCTTTGGTTATTTTACACTTGAAAATCTGTTTTTCAATTTTTTTTGCTTCATACAACCTAAAAATTCATAATTCAGAAAACACAAAACAGTGAAAATTTCTTTCTTTCATCTAATTTTCCAAAAATCATTATGGCGTTTTTATTAAAAAAATCTGATTTCTAAAAAATCTCACTATTGGACTATTGGATGATAAAATCAAATTTGTACTCACTTTTTTGTGTTTTCTTTTTCTCCATGAATTACAAATTTTTAATTCTTTTGAAGCAAAAAAAAAATCAGATTTCCATATGGAAAATTACCGAAAATCGACCAAATATTAACATTTTCCATCTTACATTAAAGGGTCAAAGTTTTTTTTAAGGGGGTGGGTTTGAGGGTCTCTTTTAAAGGGAGATCTTTACTAAGACATTGGTTACATGTTTTAAAGTATTTTGTTCTTAAATACATCAATTTTAACTTTCAATACAAATTGATCAAAAAAAGAAATTAAATTGGAGCATTTCTTTACCAATTGCAATAAAACATGTGATCTTAGAAAAGATCTCCTCTTAAAACTGGCTCTCAAACCCATCCCCTTAAAAAAAAACTTTGCTTGCAAATATTTACTTTTTCAAAACGAGTGCGCTGGGGTCAAAACCTAACTAATCGACCCCAAACTTCGTTTTAAATATCTTTATACATAATATTTCTCATCAGAATTTGAGGGGGTTTGAAATCCTAGAAACTGTTTTTTTTATACACTACGAACGAAACACCCTAATATATATATATTTAAAAAAATGTTTGAGTTGAGTTTAAGAAATTTGTCGCTAGTCAGACATAGGAACTACCAATAGACGTAAACTTGTACTTGTGAAAATATATATGGTTTGGTTTCGATCCGTTCACTAAATCTGAAGAAAAGGCGGAATGAACAAAATTCATTTTACTTAAATGAAGTCATGTACCAATCCACTGGCAGCTTTTTTTTTCAAAATTTTTATAAAATTTAAGAAAAAATTCCTGAAACCAATACTTTATTTTTTTTTAAATTTCTCAGAAATGAAATAAAACCTCGACCTACTTTTATTCTTGATGTGAATGGGTGAATTAGAATGCTGCGTCTGCTTTCTTCTGGAGAATTAAATAAAAGCGATAAAAAAAGACCGCAAATCTTTATTTTTTTTTATTATTGAAATTCTTACCCTAATATTAGGATATTCAACCGATGTGTCCATCATCGCATTGTTTTTCTTTTGTGGTGGTGTTTATTATTATTTACTTTTATATATTCTAAGCGAAAATTAAATTCATTTTTCTTACATCAAATCAATATTTTCTTTTAAATTATTCATAATCTCCATGAACTGAAGATTTTTGTAAAGATTTTATATTTTATTTTCTTTCTAAAAATAACAAAGCAAATATCAAATATCAGTTTAATTTACAGAAGTCTCGGCGGTATAGCAACAACATTTCCAACGGTACCAATGAGAAAATATTGAAAAATATCAACCGTAACATACATATGATTTTCACCTGCGAATAAATAAAAAGGTAGAGCCATCAATACCTTATCTATAGTTGCAGATGCAGTGACGAATTGACTCTAAAGAACATAATATACAACAAGAATCAATAAATAGAAACAAAATGAATAATAAAAATCTGCTTGAATAAAATACTATCAATAGATTGAAAATAACAATTGACTCAAGTTTGAGACAGTAAAAAAAAAGCGGGTACAATTTCACATAAATAAACTAAAGCTAAAATCTATAAATATGAGGTCAGAATTTTCTGATGATACAACTAGACATCAAAATCAATTTGTTGAAGATATTGGACAATCTGTTGCAAATGCTCTATTTGGTTATTCAACTGGAAATGAAAACCAAGCATCAAATAATGAAGAAGATAACAATGCTTTAAGGCCAAAAAGAACGGCCAAGAAAGTTCAACAGGTTTCAAATATTTTTTTAAATTAATTAATTTTTCCATATTTTTATATATGATATTTCTATTGCAGATGCAACTCTTTGATCCCGATATGACAGATTCTAGCTCTCAAAGTGATGATACTAGTGGTGGTGGTAATGCTAGTGGTAGATTGAGTAGAGGACGAAATTCTGGAAATTTAAGAAGACGAAAAGGTGCACTTAATGCTAAAGAAAGAAACCTAAGACGATTAGAATCCAATGAACGTGAAAGAATGAGAATGCATAGTCTTAATGATGCTTTTCAGGTAATTAAATTTCATAGTTGCATCAACAATAGATTGCACTGTAATTAAAACTTTATTCAAATCGATTATATGTTATTAAAACTTTTTCAAATTTTTAGCATTTCTATGCCAACTACAATTTGTCTTAAAAAAAAAATAGCTCCATCAATTTTAAAATTTAATATTATTTATTATTCCAGTCGTTACGTGAAGTAATACCACATGTTAAAAAAGAACGTCGTTTATCAAAAATTGAAACATTAACATTAGCAAAAAATTATATAACCGCATTAACGGATATTATTGTATTGATGCGAGGCGAAGAAGGTATTAATGGTAATTCATTGAGCACAGCTTCAATTAGTTGTGATTTTATGGAAACAAAACGTCCGGGCGGTAATGAGTTGGATATTAAAAAAGAATGTTTTGAAGGGCCTTTTCCGGAAATGATGTAAATCTATAAATAGTTTCTTCGTTTTATCTTTTTTTCTTTTTTTAAATAGACAATAGGCGTTGTATAAAACAGACGTCTGAGTACATATTAAATAACAGAGAAAACAAATGGTAAAATGTAGGTGATTTTTCTAAAAGTATTTTTTTTTTTTATTTTAAATCGAATTAAAAGCGATTATGTATGTAAAAAAAAAGAAAGAGAAAAAAAAATTAGTGCAATTATATAGTTTCAATTAATTTCAATTTAATCAAAAATAATGATGTTTTACGATTAGAATTGTCTGGAAAATAGTTCATTAGTTAAATTATAATTAAGAAGCAAAGAAAATCTTATATAATATTTATTATAACGACAATGTAAATGTTTAAGTATAAAATAGCGGCTATTAAAAACAAAGAAAATTCTAAAGTTCGCCAAAAATTAGCATTGAGAAAATAATTTCTCTATTATTTCTAAAACAAACGGTTAAGTATATTGAATCTATATTACTTAATAATACTTTTATGTTAAAAATTTCAAAATAAATTATCTTGTTATATTTAATTATCTATGTAATTACTTAATAAATAGAAAAAATGTCGCTTTACAATATATTAGAAATGAAATATATAAATATGAATATTTTAAAGAATTAATCAAATTATTTGAATTAGAGAGAAAAAGAAAGAGAGAGAGAGAGAACGAAAGAAAGAGCGAAAAAAAGAAAGAAAGAAAGAGCGAGAGAAAGGGAAAAAAATGCACAAATATAAAAAATTACAAATAATTAAATAAAAATTATTAAAGTTCCTGTATTTATTTATTTTTATTTACCCGTGCAATGTAACATGTTCTTGATACTTTTATAGAAGAGAGTACACAGCCCACCCACTTATTATTTTATTTTCCATTTTATCCAACAAAGGCCTAAATACGGTTAGGCAATGTTTGCGCGGTTGTTGTGGTATGTATCCATTTATTTGAAAGATACATAATATGTATATAAAACCATTATAGTTAGCATTGCTGTTCCTCAATTAGATTTTTTTTTTTTTTTTGGTGATTCTCTGTGGGAATTGTAATACTAATATGTTAGACTTATGATTTTTATTATATCTCACACATATGCGAATATATAGTGCTATAGATATTTAATAATAGATGTATTATATATTAGCAAGCATATATATTTATATAATAATGGTACAGTACATATTATTAGACATTTTATTACATATATGTTCTATTTATATGTATATATGATATATATGATATATATGGAAGAAAAAAAAACTCAGCCGACATAATAATGCAATTTACGTTATATTTAGTTATATCTTATACAATATCATAGAAATGAAACATTAAACTTAGAAAGGAAAAAAAAAATCTGGCGTATCTACTTGATATAATGTAGTAATGTACCAACAGCAGTGGCTTGTATGCGTATACATCTAATAAGAGAAGAAAATAATATATATTTCGTTGTAACAATACTTAGAAATAATAGTGAAAATGGTTGTGCAAATAATATTACACACACCGCCACGGATAACGAAAATGAATATATAAAAACAGAAATGTTAAATATAAACCTAATGGAGACGCCTGGTATATAATGTGTTCATTAGAGATGGAGAAATTGCATTGAACTTGTGTGTCATATAGCGTTATAGTATTATGATACTAGAAGATTTCGTAATAGAAGAAAAACTCCGACTTTGAAAGAGAAAAAAAAATAAGTGAATTTGAAAACAAAAAAATATGTTGTAAGAAAAGTTAATAGAAAAATTATGTTTTTCTTTTTTTTTTCATAAATGCTCCGTTGTTGGAAATAATATTATTGTTACGGATTAATGTTCTAGTTATTTTGTGGTTTTTATGCATATATGAGTTATATGATATAAGTTATATTAAAATTATATGCTAGGGATAGAGTGAAGAGCTGGTTTTTGTTATAACGAAGTAAGAAACAAGTTAAATCTAAACATTTTATTCAATTACTAACTGCAAAACTAATGCAATTTGCGTTTTTTGTTTATGATTTCTGCGTTTATAAATCGAGCGAAATTAATGGAGACTGGATTGTTTGTACTGATTATAATTTAGCACATTACGCTAAAAAATCTATTTCTAATACGAAACGCCAAAAATTGATTTAGAAACTGATTCGTATTTAAAAGAGTCGAATTAATAAATGTTTCGTATTAGGTTTTATTTTAGTTCTTTACTTTATATTCAATTTATTGTAATTTTTTTAATATACTCGATATAAACAATTCTGAACTTATTTTATATAGAATCCTATTTTAAAGAAAACACACTGATTTCATGAATCCATCCATGTCTGGGATAAGAGATCGATAGGAAGTTTAAAGAAAATTATCTAACGGTGCCCGGTCATTTCGCCGAAATACATTTTCGCCGAAAATTTTTTCGCCGAATTTTTTTTTCGCCGAAAATGTATTTCGCCGAAATACATTTTCGCCGAATGTTTTTTTTCGCCGAATACATTTTCGCCGAAATACATTTTCGCCGAATACATTTTCGCGGAAAATCAATGTTGCCGAAAACAATAAAAATCATTAACTTTTAATAAAAACAATCAAACATAGTATTAAATAAAAAT
>JAABKK020057096.1:0-10864 GCA_011634745.2 Catotricha subobsoleta
ACGAGCTAAAAGGTGTATCTTTACATACCTGCAAGGGATTTTCATAATTTTGAACCATCTCCGAGAAAAATCGGGTATATAACACTCTTAATGATTTCATATGCTGAATATTTTTTCCGGTACGATTCAACGATCTGCAACAATAATTCTTTTTCTTTTTCGTCATTTGTGAGAATTCAGTTATAATCTTTGCTATTTTTCATCCGATTTTCTCCGTTGATACCTCGTTAAAAAGATATTTTAATTTAGAAACTGATATGATATAAATTTAATTAATTTTAATTTGCTTAATTTTATATATTTTCAATAAAAACTGATACAAGGTGTATTTGTAGTTTCCGGGTCCATTTGCCGAGATCAACTCCAAAATTCATATGTGTCATTTTCGGATGCAATGAAACGATTTTATACCCATCCATTTAAAGAAAATCACAAATCGCAAAATGAGGACCGCCCTAATATATAGCATATATATACAAATCGTTTGACATCGAATTTAATGAGTTTCAAATTGTGTTAAATCATTATTATCATATTATTAAATAAGAAACGAACGAATAATTAATTTTATTTCGATGAAAATTATCATGTAAAAAATAAAGCTTGAAATAATAATATACAAGATTAGCATCATAAACTTTGGTTTCTGTTGTTATATAATAATGCTTGTTATACACATTCCTACAAACAGACACACATTTAATTACAGTAAAGCCATTATGTATAAATAATAAATATATATATGTATATAAATCATTTGCATTGTATTAAGTGTGTTTTAATACTTTCAACTCAATAACAATTTCAAATTAGCTTTTTGGGAAATAGCTACACATAATTAAAATGTTTTAATATAATCAGGGCTATATCTGCATAAATTTGACTAAAAAAAGAAAGAAAAAAAAAACGAAAAGAAATATATACGAATATACAACTTCAATTAATGTTAGCTCTTTGTTTTGTTGTAAATTTTGTTATGTAGAGTAGAATTTTATTTACAGGAAGTTAAGGCTATAATAGCATAAATGGTTCGGAAGATTGTTAATAGTTTATTTAGGATTTTCATTTAACGACAGATTTATCATACATTATATTATATAGATAGGTTAGGCAACGTATTTATTTATTATAAGCGATATACTGTTTACCGTGAAAGAGTATTAAATTATTTATTTCAATCGAAACAGTTTAAAGCTCATTTAATTTAAATTTAAAGGGATTTCATATTATACACAGCAAATTTATTATGGTGTAGGTTTCGAACTTTTAATATGTATTTAATTTTTCTTTATTTTTGAAAACAAACAAAGCCTTCGATTAGGTTCTTTTTTTTATGAAGTTTTAAGTTTTCTCAGGATTTAGTATTTGTTACGTAAAAACCGATTTTCTTACCGCTCGATCGTAAAATAAGAAAGAGAATGTGTATTATTGTAAAGGGGATTTGATTTAACAAATTTTGTGCAAAATTAAATAGCATAATTATTTAATGATTTAAATTTAAAAAAAATTAATACGATTTAATAAAAAAAAAATAAAAATGAAACAAAACATTCTGTACATAAAATTTAAATTTATAATTAGGTTTCATTTAACAAAAATAAAGTAGTGTACCAATTATTTGGCAATTTGTTTTGTTTTATTTTTATTTTACTTCATTTTTGACTACTGAAGTATTCGGTTAGCAGACGTATTTTTTTTTATTCATTATACTAATTACGTTTGGATAATGGGTTATAATTTAAATAACTATTTAGATGCTTACTGCCAACGAAATATGTATCCCTGTAAATGCAAATGTTTCTTTTAAATTAAAATATTTAATAAACTGATTTTCGTTACACTATAGAGCTGAAATAATATTAGTTTATACTTTTCGTTTTTATCAATGATTTTTGTAATAAGCCAAGCAAAATTCAATGGTTAAATATATCTATTGATATAGTTTATGATAAAGAAAATTATTAGGCTTATTTGAACCGATGATGTTAATATTAAATCAGAACTGCTGCAATTTGAAATATTACCCTCGCCTAAAATTACCCTTCTTTTCCCTTTCTTACTCTTAAAAATCATTCCTTTCAATAACCAATGGAAATAAATTGTGTGCACTTTTGAAGGGTAAACATTGCATGGGATTCACTGTTATTACATATTTTAACGTTTCAATATATTAGACGACAATACTCGTCTGTATAGGAACTACTGTATGTCTTTTTTCCCTTGATTTCTGTTCAGTTTATATTAACTACTAAACAACAAATTTATTTCTCATTTCAGAATGCCATTTAGTCAGACAACTGTTAAGGGATTTGCATTAGTTTATGTGATCGAAATGTAAGCTACTGGAGCAACTATGTCCATAGCTATTGGTTATAGCATATTATTAATACCAATTCTGATTTTATATACGAAAAGCTGTAGAATAATGAAACGTTTTGTAAAAAAAAAATGCAATAAAATTATTTTATTTCACGGTCAAAGTGTACAATTTGTTCAGCATGAATAATATTGAATACTAATATGTATTTTTATATCTTTAATACAATATTTAAATTTTATTTTATGAAACGCAGATTTAATTAATACATAATAATTTCTTTTTGCATTCTGAAAATATAGAGAGTGGGTATCCGAATTTTTATTTTCTTGAATATAATAAGGTTTATATTTATTTAATTATTTTTATTTTAAGAAAATTCTTTTACTCGTAAATAATATTTATGGTGCATGCAGTGCTTGCAGATATTGAGTTAAATCGTACTACGTGACTAACTTGTTTAACTTTATAAAAATCCATATATACAATATACCAATATTTGTACGAGACACATGTTCAAAGCTTTACAAATATGTAAAATGCAGGAAAGTCTTCATTGTATATGTTGTTTGCATGAACATATTTAGTTAAATCCGAATTCAATCTATACACACACAAAGCATAGTTGATGTAACATCATATCTCCGATCAGAAATCAATAAAAATGTTGTGATTTTTTTTGTTGTTCTTCCAATCATAGCATAATTATAATTATTAATTATATCTAATCTAATAGAATGGAAATATTATTTTTTTTCTACTAGAACAAGATAACTGAATTTTTATTCATACTATGTGTTACCATGGAAATAATTTAATTACCAAATGTACTACACTGTTACAGTTTATTTGGTGCTATTATCGGATACATTCACAAGCAGAAATACACAATTCTAATTATTGCTCGTACACAAAAACCATTTTATTATACTGGATTTAAAATGATTCGCTAGGGTAAATATCCTCAAATGAATTCGAGGAATATGTAAATTGAAAGAGTGCAAATGTACATTGTAAACATTTTCGATTTTTAATTTAAATTGTTTTCTAATTAAGATACTAATGAGATATGTTCATTTAAAAACGTTTATTTATTTGTATAAGTGTGTATTTTTTTTATCGTCATTATATTCTAACAGATTTCATGAATTAAATATTCTATTATATTATATTGCTATACTAATTTCATATTTAAAATTGTTTACCAACGTTTTAAATACTTAATTTAATTTAATATAAAATTATATCGATTTTAATAAATATTTATTTTAAGATTATTAAAATACGGTTACGTTTTATTGTTCATGGTTTTCTTTAAGGTTAAATAAATGTTAAGCTAATTTATATTAAAAATATTATCGATTTCTTGTTTTTTTATTGATTAAATTTAATATTAGAATTGAATATTAAATACATTTCATTTTATTTGTATAAAACATTATATCAGATTTTTCTTTCGTCTTTTCAAAACATCAAATTGGTTATGGCTTGGGTATTTAAAGCTAATATGTTAGTGTTAGTATTTATTTACTTCTTTAATAGGAAACTTTAGCAATAATATCAAATTTAATGGTACTATAAATGGTCATCAAAAGTGTTTTCCGTTTATTTAGGATTTAGGATTTGCTATTGAGCAAACATATTATCTATTTACGGTAGTGAGAACAGAATGAGTATTATTTTAGGTATACCGACCGTTATCTTGAAAGTGTTTAAGTGTTACTAATTTCCTGCTAAAACAACTACAAAAGCTTTAATAACTGGTTTTAATTTATTGGATATTTTATGTAAATATAAATATGTAATAAATTATACATATATGAAAACTATGAAATGAGCCAGTTTATGAATATCAGATGCTGCAAATAAATTACATACTATAAGCACATGGCATTATTGTATTAAGGGTTGGTTAAAGAGATAAAATAAAATAAGGGTATTAATAAAAACGAAAGTCAAAGGAAATATAAGCTCTAAAAACTTTTTTATTACAAATTTTAAGCGGTATATTGTGCTCAATTTTATAAATAACATAGCAGTGAAGTTCCTAATAATGACCAGACGTGAACGAACCCGACCCAACCAATGGCTATACATTCAAATATTTTGGAGTCTTTACCAAATAGATTTTGTGAGACTTTCTGAACAGAGTACATCCCACCATCACCAACTTGATTTACTTCTATTTTGCGTTCACCATAAAATGTTTTTTAACCGTTTCTTTGAAACATTGTTATATATAAGATAAGAATGCATTAAAAGTTAAAAGGCAAAATAAAACATTAGAATAATTATATGCACAAAACAACTTTTTGTCCACACCATTATTCTAATTTAAATATGGGAATAAAAAGTATTTCTGCAATTTATTTTCCTGTATAGGTATTTAAATATAAAAATAGTTTTTCATTACATTTGAAATTCAATTCTGCTTATTTTCATATATATACGTAAGAGGTACTCGTACATAGAAATTGTGAATATGTATTATCGGTACTAAATACTAACCCTCTGTTCATTAATGACTTTTTATGATCGTTGCATTAAAAAAAAAAAAACATTATCGTAAGCCAACGCATTTTATTATATTCACACATATTTTATATGAACCACCATTATTTAAATGGTGGTGCCTGGATTCACTTAAAAATAATAAGTATGTGGAAAAATCATAAATTTTCTTGCATGACTAAGCAAAAAATAAAAAAAAACGTATTTATAATTTATAAGTATATATTGCTCAATATCAAAGAATTTGATTTATTTGAATAAAGTTTCTCTTTAAAAAAAAAAGAAAATATTGGAACAAATCGATCGTATAAAATTAAATGAACCAATGTTCATTTATCAGCTGAATGATGTGAATTTCAAAAACTAAATCTTTTTATATCTGTTTCCGTTTAGTAAATTTATTGTTGATATCCTTAAGCGAACCTTTTTTACCAAAATTATCACAATTACGTACCACACGATTTCATACCACAATTTAACAATACGAATTGGATTAAATATCAACAATATATTATGTTTTATTCACTTATTACGTCAAGTTTGAAGAAGTGTCGTACCATTCTTATACAAATAAATCTTCTTCATTCTATTTTCAATTTAAGGTAATTTTATTGAAAATTTGCTGTATTGTTGACAACAAATGTGATTTACATATTTTACGCAAATCACATCTAAGTATAGAAAACATTACATGCGATAGCTCCCCATAAAGGATTCAACAGAAACGAATTCAGATATATGTCTCTGTTGGACCCCATATTGAATTTAAGAGGGATTCATACTGTTTATTTCGGTGAATATATAAGCTTTATTTATATTGAATATATACTCGGAATATAGATAATTTTTATTTCTTTTTTTTTTGTGGTAATTCGTGATTTTATGGATACCGAGGATGAAATAGCTAGACATATTTTAAAATATGAAAGCTATAAAATATATCTCTTCATGAAATAAGAAATTTCATCATAAAAATTCGGTTTTGTAATATTTTTGCTCCATTATAAAACCTGATTGATGCAACATAAAATAAGATGTAAAATCTCGATTTCATTGAGAAGAGTAAACTTTATAATAATTTATAAGCTAATTTCTGTATACTCATAAGAATGTTACTTATATGACTGCATTTTTAATACGTATGAGGCTTATTGAAAATAACTGTGTTCATTAAAAAATCTTTACATACATAATACAAAATATTAAAATTATATACTTGATGGATACGTTTTGACTTCCCAGGGGTTTTCAAGAGAATGTATAAAAAAGCTTTTATTGACATTTGACCTTTTGAGATCAAATTTAGTTTCGAAAAATCTACCATCAAGATGAAGTCTCGTTAAGATCTACCTAGAGCCGAAAAATCAGAAGAATTTGTTAAATATGAACCAGTAATAGCTTTAAATAGCTGTATAATATGTAAATTTTAATAATGAATTTCCATTAAGACACCCGAATTAAACTATGTATTATATATTAAAATCTGTTTTTTTTTCTTTATTGTATAATTAATACAAAAAAAATAACAATAAGGTTCTAGTTAGGTGCAAAAGATAATACTTCAGTTCATTATGTATAAAAGTATCCACACCAACAATTATTATTATGGTATTCATCTGTTACCCATAGGAAAAATATAATATTTTTATAGATATTGCTTATACGTATGGCCCCATTTCACGATGTTATATAACAATTTTCATGAAAATTAAACAATTTTCACGTCTTTATAAACCCTAGACAATAATAATAAGGTGAAGGTAAGATGGAAATATGTACAAGTTTGTACATAGCACATATATTCAAAGTTGTATTGAGATATATATGAAATATATTTACATTTTACACGGATTCAGCTATTTAGTATTCAGCGCATCTCATACATTTGCGGTGAATATTACACTTTTCTGTAATTGTGTACTGTTTATACAATATGCAATCCTTATAGCATCTACTTTATTTTATGTTTTAAACATAAAATATTGTGAAAAGTGTACTCAGTTGCGGTATAACATGAATATGGATTGATGTGTTAAGGTATTCATTTACCTGTATAGTTGATGTACAATTGGAACGTGTAAATGTTCAAAGATATAATTCTTCTAGTAGAAACAAAACGAAATTTTCACCTTTTTCACATAAGACATAAAATATTAACTGGCAATAGTAAATTATAATCCATCAGCCAAAATATTCTTGAACGTACAATGTATATTACATACACCATATGGTTTACAGACATGGCAAATATAACCTACCAGAACAATACACAAAAAATTATTATTTTGACTACCATTACTTAAAATTTTAAATCTTTTTACTTATAAGCATTACCTATTTATTTTTTCTTATACATATTTCTATTTTTATATGAAGACGAGAGATTCAACGTCTTTCTGATAACTGTCAAAATATTTCTAATAGTTTACTGACTGAATTTATATTCTCGGTCTAAGGAATTATTTAAACCCCAATGTTCATAAAATTTTATAAACTATTCTATACACCGGTAAACATTTTATGTATGAAGAGAGGCGAAACTTAAAACACGTATTAAAAATTGTTGTATATTTCCGTTGCACATTTAACGTAAGGGATTTATTTCCTTATGTGCTAATTTAATAGGTTTAGAGATATGTATTTCCTAGGTCAAAATACTATTAAAATAGCCAGTTTAATAACAAAGAACATGTTATTTCCATTTAGCTCTTTTTTTTTATTATTATTATTACGTGAGATATCCGAAACCTTTTCAGACTCTAGATTTTTGTTTATATTTATCCATAAATGTACACAGAGACTATAAAATAAGTGTAAGAAGAAAAGTTTATAATCTTTATCACATATATTATTATGCAATTCAATTTTACGTTATACAAAATTCTTATTATATCAGCAATGTCACTAAAAATATTTTATTCAATTCATCTCAAAGAGTGAGAAATTTGAATATACTTATTAACATGTGTAATATCTAATATCATAAATTTCTAATTGAGCTTAGTATACATTAATTTATATCCTTCTTCTTCGTATAACGACAGTATGTGTTCATCCATATAATGAAGTATAAGCTAATAGACATCACATATTAAATATAACACTTAAACACACACCTTGCAAAATTTTCCGTTGTGAATTTAAATACATTTTCGTCATATATATATTTATATATATATTTATTTATATATGAATATGTGTTTGTATATTTGTTCTCATTCCATAACCGATCCTGTATAAATACATACAATTTGAAGTAAAACTTCCAGAAAATTTTCTTAAAGGTGTGTGGATTATGGTTTTAAAATTAAATTTTCTTAGAAAATTTATTATGGGATGTGTTGCTTATTGGTTGTAGACTGTGTTGTACATCGAACCTACATATATTTATATATAAATATATAATATAATATAATATTCTATATATTGTGCATGTGAAAATGTAATAGAGACATATATAAAGATCATAATAAGATGGTGAACATCATCAATTGGTATACGGATATGAAGGCATAGAATGAAATATAAATACGTGGTAATTTTTCTGTTCATTGAATGATATGATCCACGTTCACCTTCACCTTATACAATTCATATATATTATGCTCATCCTCCATCGACTGATATATTGTATAAGTGGATTATATTTGTAAGAAGAAATAAATAAGATAAAATAATGTTGTGAATAAAAATTGGTTCCGTACCGATATATACATAAATATGCGTTTTTTTTTTATACGAGGTATCCACATATCATATGTTTAACTGTATCTTCCTGAGAGTAATGGATATAATTGCTTTTCATTTCGTATGTTTACATATAGGAGTATTGGTGAATCTGTGGAGTGTGCCTTATCTCCTTCTCGTGCTTAACGATAATATTTATTATTTTAATGAAAATGTAATAACCCTCTAATATTTGAAATTTAGGGTAAATGACAGCATTCACTTTTGGAGTTTTATATGTAAATATAAGAAATAGCAATTTTCAGAAAAAAAAATCAATAAAAACTCATTTTAATAAATCAGAGAATTAAATAAATTGAAAAATAATGATGGAATTTAAAAATTATATATAATATAGAAATATTACTTCCCGAATACTATATAAAATCAAATTACAAATATTTTACGGTTGTATTTCCAACAATATGAAAAATAAAAGAAAACATTTTCTGTTTCCATATTACTTTAAAATATATTTTTCTTTGAAATATCTCTACTGACTTTCCATCAGCATTCATCCAACTGTATCATGTAATGCTGAAGTACTTTTATTACAAATTTCAGTGGTTAGAATGTGCAACAGTGCAACAGTAAGTTCTAATAGAAATTTTGTACATATTTATATTTGCAATATATTTCATTTTTATTAAGAGAAACATTTTTCCACAAAATGTTATTCCTATTCTGTTCAATATTACTATACGATTTTTATGTAATAAATCGATACTTTAGAAATTAATATATGATTTCTATTTAATTTAAAATGTTGAGAGGCATAATATCGAATATTATATATTTGTTTGATGTATTTTAAAAATACTGAAATGGTTTCTAAAATAGTTGCGGTTACCGTTGTTAAATTTATATCAATTTATTAATAATCCACATGAAAGTAATTAAGTAATATTCTCGCTTACAACTTATTTTTTGGAATACCTTTATGATAATACCATATAGATATAGGTGTATTTTATCCAAATGTTCGAACCGCTAGTATATTTCATTAACACTAATATATCCTGAACTGATGGAATATAAATTTATTTTAATATACTTTAGTGTTCGTGGTGGAT
This sequence comes from Catotricha subobsoleta, assembly GCA_011634745.2. NCBI lineage: Eukaryota > Metazoa > Arthropoda > Insecta > Diptera > Cecidomyiidae > Catotricha > Catotricha subobsoleta. The sequence goes on from JAABKK020057096.1 coordinate 9,628, forward strand.
TCATTTTCATTCATTATATTGTATCTGAAAATCATATAAATTACGTAGGTACGTAATTTTCATATTATTAATATTAGAATGAGTTTAGGGTGATATCTATTAAAAATTGGAAAGGATTTTTTTCTTTACACAATAAACTTTTGATTTATTCATGAAACATATTACGTGTTTATTCCTTTATAAATACATCATGGTTGCTTATAATTTATCGTTCATAAAAGATTAATAAATTATAATACATATAATTATTTTCAATTTAAAGATATATGAAGTCGAATTCATATATGAGTAGCTCTTTGTGATGTAACGTTCGTTCGCTCATAATATATGAAAAGCTTTAAATTATATGAAAAAAATTATAATCTTAATTTAACATATTCATTTCAAATGCGACTTATGCTCAAGCATATGTATATTACTATCTACCAACTTCTCATTTTATGTATGCACAAATAAATTTGTAAAAGATTCAACCATATGAATGGAAAAAAAAACATCTCTTATCTAGTAAAAAGAAAAAAATATTAAAAATATTTCGTTTTAATGAAAAATTGAAGTCATAAAAAAATGTTGAGTGAATTGAATACTTAAATATTTTTCTGAATAAACGATTTTTCTGAATTTTGTAATTTTAACTTTATTACATTTTTTTTACCATGTAAGTATTTAAAGCGTCGACGATGCAAAATTTCAGTAGGTAACAGACATGCTTATTATACCATTTGAAATTAATTTCTTTGTCGAATTATGGAAATGAACTCGCTCTACTTGGAAGTAAATATAATAATAATAATAATTTGAATATTTTTTTTCTTTTTATCTGAACATAATATTTATTGCTTAAAGTTTAAAGATCCAAGAATGAAATTTATTTAGTATCTAAATAATTGCCCAAGGATCACAGACTTTGGTACTCATACCGTGAGTTAGATCAAACCACTATGATAATAATTGATCTGAACAGTGAACATTCTCTGCAAGCGCAGATCAGATCGCTATACAGTATAATCTCGATATAACGTAAACTCGATATTACGAAAAATCCAATATAACGAATACCATTTTTTTTGTATTGTTGACTCTATATAACGAACAAGAATTCGTTATATAGAACGTTTTCCCATTTTTTACACAAAACTTATACTTTTATTAGGTCTTTCTCTCTTATGCAGACAGACTTATTCTTTAAACTAATTACCTACAATGTTGTGATTGCATATATCTCACATAATTAACC
>JAABKK020057107.1:0-10864 GCA_011634745.2 Catotricha subobsoleta
TATATGTATATGAAAACATATTACTTATAATATAAAGACTAATTAACCCTTTGTGTGGTTTTATCTTCATATTTTTAATTCTTTAACTGCGTATACCTCTAGTAAATTGCTATTGTAATATATAGTACACACAATACACTTACACATATATATAAATATATACAAATATGTGATACACAATAAAATAATAAAGAACAATTTCATTAAATATTATGTGTATATATATTTAGCTACCAACCTATCTACCTTAAGTCCACATAGATATTATAACAAAAACTTATATAAGTATGTATAGAAAATTATAAGAAAAACACTTAAGCCCACCCAAACTCCAAAGTTTATATAAAAGCTTACTGGACTTTTGTTTCAACAACAATTTCTATATAGCAATAGAATATAATATTACATAGCAAATAGCAATAGGTAGGATAATATTATTTTTATACGTTATACGATACCTCTTAAGAATGGAACACACTGATTGCAAATGAATTTCTTCTATAGTCTTATAATAAATAAATGTTCAAATATCAGAAAATTGTGTAATTCAATCATTGATGATTTTTAATCAAGGGTTTGCGTAAACGCAATGCATGTATTTTTTTATATATAGAAAATATATACGTACGTTAGATTTAACGTTAGATTTTGAATGTTAACTGAACGTAAATATTGCTTCTTAAGATTACGTAATTTACGCAAATTACATAATATATTTACCAACGATTATCAAATTTAATATATTTTTTTTTTTTATTGAAACATAATCTTTAGTTTCAGTTGACATATTTCTTACATACATCATTTACTGCTAAGGCCAAACAAAACGGAACATATAATGAAAAATAGATTGTATATATGATTGTTTAAATACTTCACAATTTTACTATAAATAATAACTCTTTTGGACTTTAATACTAGTTTAACCTAATAATGAATTAATTTCACAGAAAATTGTAAGGATTCAAAGATCAATTTTTTGCTCTCTCTGTTTAGTTGTCTCAATATACATTTCAGTGTGCAAAGTTTAATGCTTTCAAATAAAAACATTCGCTGTGCTTTAATTTAAAATATTCGAAAATACAAATTCACTTAATTTGTTTTATATTTATCCTAAGTTTCTTGTAACTTATAAATTGTAAGATTTATTTAATCAATGATCATATTTAATTATTTTATTCTTTGTATGTATCGCCCTTTATTTTTATTCATTCGTAAGCGATATAAGTTTGCAAGTTGCGAGTGTATTATAATGTATTGTTAATTTTCCTTTCTACATCCCATAACTTATAATATACTGAACAAATGTACCTCAACAGAATATGAGAATTAAGATAGCAGTTAGTTCAGTTAGTAAAAGGCGTGATATTAATGAATATATTTGATTTTTTTGTACAGTGAAGTTGTTTTGAGAAAATATATTTTTGTTTGTCTATTACCTCTATATAAATTAATTATCTGCTGTGTATGAGAATTTAAAAATCATACTTTTTCTTGGTCTTAAATATCGTTAAACGAACTGTCAATAAATCATTTTCTAAGAAACAACTTGTAAACCGAATCGGATTAATCAACAAGAGGAAGAGAAGAGCCTCAAAAAATCAAATGGAGATACATTTGAAAAAAATATGTAGTCTATTTCAGAGAGGCGAACCTTTTCCATTTTTGATGGTTCGGTTCTTTGGGTTCGGTTCTTGAAATGTGAAAAGCAGGGTTCGGTTCTGAAAATTAAATTTAAGTGTTCGGTTCTAAAAGCGAAAAAAGTGAGGTTCTTGGGGTTCGGTTCGGTTCAGTTTGCCAATTTTTAGTATAAATTGCTCAAATTTTTTTTTTATTAGACTTCGGTTCTTTGGGTTCTTAAAATTAAAGGTTCGGTTCTGAAAATAAAAAAAGGAGGTTCGGTTCTTTGGGTTCGGTTCGCCTTTCTGGTCTATTTATACCGAAAATAAGGAGGCAATAAACCGTGCACAGCATGGTTTATGTTATTTGTACTGAAAATACGGCGCTGCATGTATATCTGTGGGCAACAACAACAATAAAATACATTGCTTTGCCCATAAGACAAGCGGTGCCTAGCGGAACACGAAAAGCATGGTTTATAGGTAGCCCGTATTAATATTATTCTTACAACGTAACTTTACAGCCACCGGCTTCTACGTTAATTGCAATCAGAGTTCGAGGATTGGGAGCTTTGGGGCAAAGGTAAAGATCAAGTTTTCTGGAAACATTTCCATATCAACATATAACAAATGGATACCGTGAAGGTTTTTACGTAATTTTTAAGAAATTTCGGCCGAATTTAGAAAATTTCGGGTATGGGTTTCTTTTTTTTTTTGGTTTGTGTACTTTTGGAATTTGGGGAAAAATTGGACGCTTATTTTTGCCCGCATGTTTGTTTTATTTCTTACAAAAATGAAGTGTACCAATCCATTGGCAGCTTTATTTATTATATATATATAATTATTCTTGTTAGAGATATTTCTAGGATAGGAAAACTTTTAAAATGTTATGTCAGCTATTGCGCGGTTAAATTCGCTCGGTTTTATAGCTGTTCAAAGCGATTACAAAATTCAAAAATATTACCGTTGGTTTGGTGGAAAAGAATATTTGTTTTGTAAATTTTTTGTTATGTTTTATTTTTTTTTTTGATCTTTTAAATTGGGACTCAGAGTTTACGGCCGGATGTGTTAGTCGATATACAAAATACACAAAAAAAATGTTTCTTGAAAATATACATGTTTACGAAAAATGAAGTTCGGTATGGATCTGTTGGTAGCTTGTTTAATAATATAATATATCCCATTTTAAATCGTATGGAAATATTTCATGGTAACTTTCCATAAGGCAAAGTTTCCAAAAATGTTTCCATCCCAACTTTTCTGGAAAACCTCGAACCCTGAATTTGCAATTCATGATTTTAAAGTTTTATTTATTTATTCATTTAATTTCAAAAATTGAGGAAAAAGTATGTAAAATATTAATAATTTAGATGCTATCCAATTTTGACGATAATTTTTATTTAATTATTAGCGATTGTCTAAAATTTGATATTAATATTGTATTCAATTTATTTATGTGCAATTTAATTTGATGGTATACTTTTTGAAATTAAAAGCATTGCAATTATTATCAATGTTATATTTAATGTCAAATATAGATAAATATAAAACAATATATACAATGTTCTAATAAATTCATTATTACAGTATCATCTTTTCTTTATGTCTATATGAATGATTATGCAAATGCATGTACCTACGAAAAATAACAATTTCCTGAACATTTGCTTAAAATAACGGTCTTTGGTAATGCATATCGTATAATATAATAAGAGAAGAACATCAACATGCAAATGTGGAAAACTTGCACCACACAAAATATAATATGCACATTACACCACATTCGCAAAGGAAAATTTGACTACTTAATATGTAATAAATTAAACATTATGCTATTCGATATACTATTTGTAGGTATATTTTATGGAAATAGATAGTAACATATCTAAAACCAGTAGAAAAGATCTCGCACACACAATAATATACAAACGAACGAATGGAAATTTTCGCATCTAGTGTCTGGTATGGTATGTACTGTACACATGCAGAATCTGATATACATCAACTCTATTATAACAAATATAGAAAACAGGCTAAGCTCAAATTTCTTTACATAATAATAATAATATAATATGTATTTTCGTATATTATATATGCGAGTTCTAAATGTGATGTGGGTGAGCAATTTTCTCCTGCCTCCAATAATATACACACAGTCAGTACACATATTAACTATAAATATTAAATTGTACCAAAAATATTATATAATATTTACATTCTGGCGTCTCTATATGTGTTTATGTATATACGAAAAAATATTTACCACATTTTTGTAAGCACCTCTATTCATTCATTCTCCAACAAACAATAATAAATCGTAACGAAAATTTCTCAGCCAAAAATTTCTCGAGAATTCAAGAAAAGAGAAAAAATACAACCAAGATATTCTGGTAACTACATATTCGATTTTTTTTTCATATTTTTTATTTTTAAATTTTATAGAAAGAGGAATGAAAGAAATAACGTAAAAATAAAAAAAAGGAAAAAAAAATCTTAAATCGCGCCAGTACCGTTCTTTTGAACGGTTGGTGGACAAAAAGCACTAAAACTTATTGATGCATATTATATGTTGGTGAGATAACCATGTCCCCAAAGCGCATGCTTTTTTTCCCCAGTTGAGATGCCGTTTTTGGATGCACACAGCATCCGTTTTACCGTGTGTTGTCGCAACTTTTTTTCCATCGCATATACAGCGGCACCACCGTACACCCGTACACATTGTGTGTACACACAATATTCCGATTTAAGTCGAATAATACTGTGGGGACTTTGGGCTTATATATATTTATACTATATAATGAATATATATATTAATGCGGGGAACACATTATACATATTTATTTTACATCCGAATTCGCCCATTTCTATTCTTTAGCTTTAGTGAGAGTTTATTGTCTCGAGAGTACAGACAGATCTTTCGTGTGCGGTATTTTCTATCTGATATATTCTGTTGTTAGATAGTTGTTAGTACCACATCTTATATATATTCCGTTGGTGGATAGTGTGTTTGTTGCTTACTTATCCCCAGGACAAACATAATAATATAATTTTTTAGTAATAGTCAAAATTATAGTGTGTTCACTGCCGAATTATTACTTGACACCAAATATATATCATTCTTTTCTTTTTTTTTGTATTCTATGTGGTAGAGCAGATGTAGTTGAAAAATTATTTTAAATTTTGTCATTGAGATTTTTAAAAAAAAATCCGTTAAAAGCAGAAAATGTAAATCGTATTTTTTCAAGAAAATGTGAAAATAATCTTTAATACAACATATTCCGTTATATATTTCGTTTTATTTTTTATTTTTTAAGTTGCAACAAACAACATAAACGTGACTCGAATTTCCTCTTATATACGTAAAATGTGATAAAAAAAATCTTTTTTTTGTCATGTTATGTGAATAAAAGCGTGTATTTAGAGTGTGTTTTTTTTTCTTTATTTACCTTTCTATCTCGGTCTTTATTATGTGCACACAACATACATAAATAAAAAAAAAATGTTATAATAAAAATTCAGTGCTCTTGTGTGTGGATTTATTCATCATCGTCGTGTGTAATTGACGCATAATTATACAAAATTGTGTACATCATAGAGCTGATATGTTGTTTTGTATTTTATTGTGTGACGATGTGATGTGTGCATTATTATTCTAATATTTTTGTTGTTGGTTGTCGTTCTTATTCTTGTAATACAACAGCTTATATGTTTATATATAAAGTTATACGATGATGATGATGATGATGATGCTGAAATATATTCATATTAATAATTTTGTTGTATAATACACACTCTATAAATCTAAATACTTACGTGTCGTTTGTTGTTGTCGTCGTCAACATCGTTGGCGTTACACAATATGTGATGTGTACAAAGGCCAATAGTGGTTTGTTTTTATATCTTTTAGAGTAGAAGATATAAGGAAGAATATATATTATATATAAATATTATATATATATTTAAAAAAAAAAGAAAACGTGCTTAACAATGCCGCCTTGTCGTCGTCCTATTCAATGGATGATGATGTTGAATTTTCTGCTCATTTTTTTTTCCATTGGAATAACAAATAATGTTGTTCTATCGTTAATCACAAGGAGTATTGAAGATGAAAATGGTAATTAATTTTTTTCTTTATTTCTTATTTTAATAATAACATTTTCGAAAAAATACGCAAATTAATTTCAAATTTATTTTTTTCCCTTAAAAGTTATGAGTGGCTGCCTATGTAATTAAATTTCCGAGAACTATAGAAATCATATAGTTACCTAAAACTAAAAATAAAAAGAAATTATTTTTAAACATTTACGGAAAATATTTCTGTTATCTCTATATATGTACTTAGCATTAAATCAATTGCAGTTAAATAGTAACATTTTTCGTTCTCTGTCTGCTTCTAAATGTAAAACACGTTAACAAGCCATTTAATAAAACAAGCTGCCAATGGATTGGTTTTGGTGCACTACATAATTTTTGTTAAGAATAGTATTACCAATACCAAGTGACAAAACAACATTTTTTTTTTGTTTTTTCCACTTTTTCGCATGATTTTGTAATCGGACATTGTTCATTGACCTACCAATAGACGCTGAATCTTGTGCTCGTGAAAATGACTAAAAACGAAATTTAGCATCTTTTGGTATATTGATCACAACTAAATCCCGTGAAAAATACGAAACCAATATAATATTTTTTTCAAATATTTTTTTAAATTTCTTAAAAATTAATTAATATAACTAAGTTTTTTTATTTCCAATTTCAAGTAGAAATAGTGCCAATTTTAAATGCCTTTGGATCTTTAAGTTCATTATTCCACATTAGTTTATCGTTATCTGAATCACGGTTGATCATTAAATTGATTTTTTCTATTTTTATTTATAATACGATAAAATCCAAATATTCGGATTTAAATAAAAAAAAATCTGACTATTCTGACTTTTTGCAACCCTGATCTGAATTAACGTCTGAACGTGATTTTATATATGAGTGTGAGCGAGAATTATGTTCTTGACCATAATAAACGATGTTCGCCTCTCTCTCACACCTACATCTAAAATCAGTTTTTTTTTTTTTATTTCGAATGGACTTTAATGAGAAATTTAAAAAATAAAGAAATAAGAATTTTATATTTTAATTATTATTTAATCAAAACTTTGACAACGTTTTTTTATGGGTATAGTAGTAGAGATAAAATTTGCATTGTTTTGATCAGGAATTCCAGTGGCGGCGCTCATCGAACGCTACTAGCGAATAGAGATGTTAAATTATCTCTTAGATTTCCTTTGTTTTCACTTTTTTTCATCCACTTGTAGAAAAATGAATTACATTTCCAGTTCAATTTTTTGAAAATTGGTCGAATTTTTCTAATCTCAGAAGTACAAATAATGAATGTGGCCGCTTAATGTCGTGTCAACTTAACAACTTTATAAAGTTGTTAAATACCTTTGAGATTTGAAAATAATGCTCAAAGTGATAAGTAGTTGACGCTGTTTTTGAATCAGAATAACAATCAGAATTTACTTTAGTAATGGAATCTGAATCATAATTCATTGCGCTCCATCTACATCTAAGGAAAATATCAGCATTTTGGTCGAAGGATCATAATCTCAGAGGACAAAAAATGTATGCGGCTGGCAGATGTCGAGCATACTTAACAACTCTATAGATCGTGTACAAGTGATTAGTTCAAGCTGTTTTTACACTAGAGGCACTGCAACTAGAGATCCCAAACACATGTGTTTTTGTATACTGATTTTTTTTATTTTTTTGGGATCTCTAGTAATAGCGACCATCGGAAAAGTTCTGACACGATCTATAGTGCAGTAATTTAAGATCATCGCTTGTGCGATAAAATTTGACCATCAACGGCAATATTTTTTGAGCTAATGTAAGAATAAACCGCCAATTAGTTTTATACTGTTTCTATAGTCTGTTGTCTGTTCCATATAAATAGACCAACGGTTTCTTTTCTGAATTTGAATACAGCAATAGTCATTGGTTGATATTTTTAGGGTATTTATTATTTAGGTAATGTACTTTATGCTTATACACAACCATGCATAAATAAAACCGTTGGTCACTTTATATGGAATAGACTATACATTCATAAATTTTGTTTTGACAACTAGATAGTGTTTCTGTATTGTGCTTTACGCACAGATTCAGATTCTAATTCTAAAATAAATTCACTCTGAACATTACTTTCATACATTTTGTACAGCGCTGCATGCTTTGTTTTCCACAAATTTATATACGAAACAACGGCTAATCCGTGAAATATTAAATGTTAAGGAATCGTTCTATCAGTTGTCCCAAAACTAATTAATTCTTTCCAACTTAAAATTTGATGATAACATTATGTTAAGAGAGTTAAGTCATATATTTTTCATTCCATTTTAATTTTTGTTACAACAGTAATGTAATATATTTCTCTTGAATTAAAAAAGTAAAATATTTAAAAAAAAAAAAAAATTGTTAACTTGTATGAAAACCATATTAATTATAAAATTAATTTTCTTTTAAGCACTACTACAATCAAATTTATCTAAAAAATAATAAAAAAAACAACAAAAACAAAAACCAAACCAGGAATGCGAAAGATACTTCAAAATGTATCTTGTAAGATACAAGATAATAGATACTTTTAAAGATACTTTTTTGATAGAAATACACAAGTGAAATTCTTAAATTAAAACACGAGCATTTTGATACTTAACTTGTATTTATTGTAAGTAGTTACTAGTTATATTTTAAATTAATATATTATCACATCATAACCATTTTCATTGCATATATTCTATTCGAAAACCAAAAAATTTAAAAGTATCTTAAAAAGTAACTTGTATCTTTTCAATGTATTTTCAGATACAGATACAAGATAATATCTTGTATCTTAAGATACATATCTTGTAACTTGCATTTTTGTTACAAAAAAAAGTAAATAAATATAACTTTCTTTACTGTCTTCATTTTCCAAAAAAAATATTTAAACCTCTTCTAAGCTGCAATGTTGTTTATCATCAAATAATATATTTCATTTCATTTACAGTAAATAATATTAAAAATTTAATGAAAATATTATCTCATGATATTTATCTACGGGAATAAATTTAACTTTTTTTTTTTTTAGTAATCTCAGTTATTTCAACCCGGATCGACAGCCTGCACTACATAAAATAAACGGGAAAAATAAAATCTCTTTGCTGTCAAAATATGTAATAATAAAAATTCTTTTCCGCATTGTTCGATGTAGACCGGAATAAAATGGCTTGTAATATTGGTTGTGTGTAGAAATTGTTACCTCATCTCTTTATAGGCAAAGCAAAGGCATTTACTTCCCTTTTCTTTTCTTTTTTTTTTTTAAAAGATGCCACGTCTATAACTCAGAGGACTATACAAACATGCACACACATAACATTGAGTTTTTTCATCCTCTCTTGTAAACGAAATATCTTTTTAATATATATACATACTCATATATATATAATATATATTTTTTTTTATGTGATATATTGGGGTTAGATGAGTATACTTAGGTTATAGGAACTTATGTAAGTCAATTTTAAGAATGATTTAATGTTTTCGTGTGAACGTAAATTTTTTTCATCCTTTTTTATTTTATTTTTTTATTTTAGTTAAAGCTTGTTTTGCTCAAAAGTGAAAATGTAAACAAATTCAGAAAAATGTGTGCCAATAACTTAGATTTGCTTATTTTCGATCCTTTTGTGAATGGGAGTGGAAATTTTGAGGAAAAAAAAAATGTTGCCTTTTTTAACACATTTAATAGATTTTCCATTGAATTTAGTGATATTTTATTGATGTATTGAAAAGCATCTCGTATTTATCGTATAAATACATTTTTTCATAATTTACCAAATTAAAGTCCAATTTAAAAAAAAAAACCGCATAATTGTATTTTAAAATACAGATGCATCAGCACCATCTCAAACTATTATACAATTTATGATTATGTACATATTATAATTTTTTTACCTGTAAAAATTTTACCTAACTTTAATACAACCCGGGTTTTACTTCGCAGTTATTATATAGAATTCACTCCAATTTCTATCTACTTAAACTTTGTAAAGCATTTATATCTTCAATTTTTTCTAAGGAACTATTTATACATTATGCGGAACAACACATATTTACAAGCATTTTAAAAGTCTTCATCCATTGCTTTGAGTCTAATTTATTTGAGTACCATTATAAGAAAAAAAAAAAGTCGACACCCTCATAGAAGTAAGACTGGAATAGAAACTAGTGTATGAGCTCGCCGTTATATGTCTGCTGCATTATACTTATAGCAATAATCATAAAAATTATAATAATAATATGAATGTATGTGTAATACACGCTGTGTATGTATGTGTATTTGTAGTTAGCTTCAACATATGGAAAAATTTTAAGAAATATTTTTATTAAAAGAGCGTATAAGACAAGTTGAATAATATTTATATATTTGTATGTATGTATGTATCCGTAAGCACCCATAAAAGAAAATTATTGTCAAACTTTTCTTTACCAGAAAAATAAAATGCTTAAAAAGCTTACTTACTATATACAAAACTGCAGTACATTTTATAAGACATTCATGTAATATATAGTAGAATGCGTTTTATATATAAGTAAAATAGTACTTACACGGCATACCATATGACTCAAATTCAAATATATTATTATACAAAATTTCAAGTATTCGCATTACAATAATATTATAATGTTTTCCTATATAGTTACATTCTACATAGTTACATGTTTGTTTATATTTAGTTATAGATAGAATATATTACATATATATATATATATATGGTACATATTTAACTCACTGGGTGTCTAATGCATATTTAACATTCTTCTTGTCTCTTTAAATAATATAAAACTATTTTATATGGTGTGTGATATGTGAATAATATTGTTAAATAGCATTTTGCGATGTGCATATATTATTTAAATTTGTGCACACAACAGAAAATATATCTCTAGAACTGGAAAATCTAAATACATTATATCAAACTGAAGGAATGGATGAACATGGGGCACATAAATGCCATGGTTAAAAAATATACGATGAATAGACATTATAATAATAATATGTAATTATAATTATTATTATGTATTTTATTAACATATAACTGCAATTGTTTAATATATACATTAGGGTGACCAAAAATATTAAAGTGTCTTGGATTTCTTAGCCTAACATATATATGATAGGATTTGGTGCCAATAAGAACTGTACAAAA